>CM042160.1:95524008-95589008 GCA_023376005.1 Doryteuthis pealeii | reverse complement strand
AAAGAAGGCATCCTCGATTTTCTTTATCAACTCTTCAAGCCATTAGCGGCCATTACGACGTGACACAGAAAAGCGGACATGATGAATTCTGTCTGTTATCTTATCGGCTTATCATTTCCTTTTAAGAGAGATTCTAGAAAAGTCTGTGAGTACAGAGTCATCAACTTTGTGTCAACGGGCCTGGGAATAGATCGGTTTAGCAAATCTCTTGATAGACGCGGATCTTTTCTTACGTTTTTAACAAATCAAATATTAAGTAGCACTGTATGTAATTTGTTATATCATGTGTAGAATTAAATATAGATATAGTATCGCATATAGATATGTAAACGCCTGCCATTTTTTAAGAATAAATGTTTAGGCTCTTCTCAAGCAAAGATATCAGGATTTTATTATCATTATTTTGGGGTTAAAACGGATATTATTAGATGTTATTTATAGACAAAAGTTAGAAATTTGAGATATGTAAACGCTTGACATTTTTTAAATAAATGTTTAGGTTCTTCTCAAGCAAAGATATCAGGATTTTATTATCATTATTTTTGGGGTTAAAAACGGATATTATTAGATGTTATTTATAAACAAACGTTAGAAATATGAGATATGTAAACGCCTGACATTTTTTAAAATAAATGTTTAGGCTCTTCTCAAGCAAAGATATCAGGATTTTATTATCATTATTCTGGGGGTTAAAAACGAATATTATTAGATGTTATTTATATACAAAAGTTAGAAATTTGAGATATGTAAACGCCTGACATTTTTTAAAATAAATGTTTAGGTTCTTCTCAAGCAAAGATATCAGGATTTTATTATCATTATTTTGGGGGTTTGATACGTTAAAAACGGATATTATTAGATGTTATTTATATACAAAAGTTAGAAATTTGAGAACTAGAAAAAAAGGAAGTTTAATTTGAAAATACAAGGTGTGTCAAAAATGTATCGAGATTTTTTGTACTTTTTGACACACTTTGTATTTTGAAAAAAAAAATAACGTTCCATTCTTTCTTCATTTCTATCTTGGTAAATACAGCTTTAAACTTGGTACATTTTTGACACACCTTGTATTCTGAAAAAGAATTTTTTAGAATATAATGTGTCTCAAAAGTACAACCTTGTATTCAGAAAAAAATTTTTTTTAGAATACAACGTGTATCAAAAAGTACAAAAAATATCGATACTTTTTTGACACACCTTGTATATATTTACCACCCACCCCACACGAGCCGGAGGTGACTCATGGTCAATTTCTTAAGCGAAGTCTAACAGGTTTGAATTCAGTCTTTCCCTTCTCCTAGACTGGTTGCTTAACCAAGATTAAATGACCCAGTCCGCCCTACTATTTAGCCCATAACTGGAGGGCGAATAGTTGGATGTATAAATTTAGCAGGGGTTGAAGCGTTATGTGAAATGCAAGAAGCCTCATCCAGTATTTGAACTCTGGTCGCCTATCTACGATGATAAACACGTGTCTGGTTTGAAAATATACAATTATATAAATAATTTTAAGTGGGTGTGTTTGGACATCCGTAAATTCAGATCTTGGACGTAGGTGTCTTCGTTTCAATTCAAGTTTATGTTCTTTGAAAAAGCATGAATCAATCTTTTTAAAGTTAAATAGGAGAGCTGACTGAGTTCTTTAAGACGAGAGAGAGAGAGGAAAGAGAGAGGAAATAGGAAAGAGAGAGAGAGAGAGAGGGGGGAAAGGGAAGACGGGGGAAAAGAGGGAAGATGGAGGAAAGAGAGGAAATAGAGGTAGAGGAGAGAGAGGAAAGAAAGAGGAAAGAGAGAAGAGAGAGAGAAGAGACAGGAGAGGGAGAGAGAGAGAGGAAAAAAGAAGAAAGAGAGAAAAGAGAAAGAAGAGAGTGAGAGAGGAAAGAGAGAAGAGAGAGGGAAAGGAAAGTGATGGGGAAGAGATAGGAAAGAGAGAAGAGAGAGAGAGAGAGCGGTAAGAGAGGGGGAAAGGAGAAGAGAGAGGGGAGTAAAGAGGAAGGACAGAAGAGAGAGAAGAGAGAGAAGAAAGGGAGAAGAGAGAGAGAGAGAGAGAGGGGGGAGTGCAGTAACCGTTCTAGAAAAGGGAAAGATTATTTATTCCCACCAAGAAAGAAGAAAGATAAATTAAAGGAAAGAAAAAGAAAGAAAAAAGAGGGAAAGAGAAAAATTAAAAGAAAGAAAGAAATTGACGACGATAGAAAGAAAAAATGAAGGAAAACAGAAAGGTTTAAGAAGAGAAAGAAATTCAAGGAGAAGAAAGAAAGAAAGAAAAAGGAAAAAAAGAATGATTAAAAGAAAGAAAGAAAGAAAGAAACAAAAAGAAAAGAAGAAAAGGAAAGAAGAAAAGAAAGAAAGAAAGAAAGAAAAGAAGAAAGGAAAAAAGTGAAAAGAAGAAAGAAAGAAGAAAAAAGGAAAAAGGAAAAAGTGAAAAGAAAGAAAGAAAGAAAGAAGGAACAAAAAGTGAAAGAAAGAAAGAAAGAAAGAAAGAAAGGAACAAAAAGTGAAAAGAAAGAAAAGAAAGAAAGAAAGAAAAGGAACAAAAGTGAAAAGAAAGAAAAAGAAAGAAAAAAGAAAGAAAGAATGGAAATGGAAAGAAGAAATGAAGAAAGAAAAGAAGAGAAGAAAGAAAGAAGAAAAAGTGAAAGAAGAAAGAGAAAAAGAAAAAGAAACAAAAAGAAAGAAAGAAGAAGAAGAAGAAGAAAGAAAAGAAAGAAAGAAGAATGGAACAAAAGTGAAAAGAGAGAAGAGAAAGAATGGAACAAAAAGTGAAAAAGAAAGAAAGAAAGAAAGAAAGAATGGAACAAAAGTGAAAAGAAGAAAGAAAGAAAGAAAGAAAGAAAGAAGCAAAGAAAAGAAGAATATATTCACTCAACCCCTCCGCTACAAGGGGTGACGCAAGTTCAATCTTTTTTAAGCAAATTAAAGCCTCACACACTGATTTTTTTCTTTATTAGCCTTTTCATGTTCCGGCTGAAGGATAATTCTCCAAAAGTCTCTGGTGTTGTATCTCGAGTACATGTACTTTCGACCCTCATATTTCATCGGCTGAAATTAAACAGCTGAGCTGCCAAAGAAGCCTTCATCAGATTATGAATCTGGGGTCAGGTATGGTTTCGGTGCAAATGCATCATTACCACTAACCCAGAATGCTCCAATAATATTTTTACGACCCCACCAGGCATTGATGGTTTTTAGTTACATCGTGGGAATGCCAAATCAAAATTAAAATCCTATAACCAAACAGTCACTGGAGTTCGAACTCGCTTACGACGATGTTTCAGTTCAGTACATTAACCACTACGACACGGGAATTCCACAGGAACTACTGCGGGATTGAATGAACCCGCGTTTAGCATAATGGCTATAGCTCTAGGAAATATAATCGGCGATCCGTGTTCAAATCCGTCTATTCGATTTTGGACAATTATCCTTCAGCAGTCATCATCGCTCGGGAACATGAAAAGGCTAATAAAGAAAAAAGTCAGTGCGTAAGTGTGTGTGCGTGTGCGTGCGTGTGCGTGTGTGTGTGTGTGTGTGTGTGGAAACTCATTTGAGCTTATTTATTAACAAAAAAGTGGATAATTCCTTATAGGGCAATTAAATCTTTTAAAAATCAGTATGTGTGTGCGTGAGAGAGAGGGCGAGTGTGTGTGTGTGTGTGTGTGTGTGTGTGTGTGTGTGTGTGTGTGTGTGTGTGAAACTCATTTGAGTTTTTTTATTAACAAAAAAAAAGAGGATAATTCCCAATAAGGCTAATAAAATTTTTGAAAAACCCAGTGTGTGAATGTGTATGTATGTGTGTGTGTGTGTGAGAGAGAGAGAGAGAGAGTGTGTGTGTGTGTGTGTATGTGTGTGTTTGTGAGAGAGAGAGAGAGAGTGTGTGTGTGTGTGTGTGTATGTGTGTGTGTGTGTGTGTGAGTGTGTGTGTGAAACTTATTTGAGCTTATTCATTAGAAGAACAAAAGGAGGATAATTCCTAATATGGCTAATTTTTAAAAAAATTAGAAACTCAGTGTGTGTATATGTGTGTGCGTGTGTGTGAGAGAGAGAGAGAGAGAGAGTGAGAGAGAGAGAAAGTGTGTATTTGTGTATATGTGTGTATGTGTGGTGTGCGCGTGCGTGTGTGTGGTGTGTGGATGTGTGTGTGTGAAACTTATTTGAGCTTATTTATTAACAGAACAAAAAGTGCATAATTCCTAATCTTATTATAATGGAGATTGTGGGTTTGGCTGTCTGTAACCGAAACTATATTACTATACAAGTCACAATTCCTTTAGTTATTTACATCATATTCTCCATGATTTTATTTTTTATTTAAACCTCAATTATTAATAAAATTGTTTCACATTACTTACACTGTTGACCATATCTACATACTAATAACATGCAATTGTATTTATATATACAACAAAATAGAGGTTTACAGTGTGAATGGGAACGCTAATTTGCATATTGATCTTAAAAAAATGATTTTAATAAATATATGCTTAGTATTATTGATTTCTAATTGTTTGGTTTTATCTTATTGGATATGAGCAAAAATCTCGGGGATAAATCTTAAAAGAAATTCATTAAGAAGAAGAAATAACTGTAATATTATCCTTTACTTCCTATTTTAACTAAATAGTTAAATTAGGAAAATTTACCAATGAAAGACGGGAGTACGGGAAAATGATGGAAGAGTTAGTTTCAAAGTTGTTCTATTTTTCAATCATACCCCCTCCGTTCAAAATCTTTTTATCTACATTGTTATTCAGTTTCATTAGCCTTTCTAATTTAATATGATATTTTATTATAAAATTTAACTAAAATACTTTCACCCGGAGGGTGCATATATTTGCTAGTAAGGCTAATAAATGTTTTTTTAAAACTCAATGTGAGTATGTGTGAGATAGAGTGTGTGTTGTGGTGTGCGTTTGTGCGTGTGTGTGGTGTGTGTGGTGTGTGTATGCGCGTGTGTGGTGTGTGTGTGTGTGGGTGTGTGTGTGTGGTTGTCTGTGTGTGGTGTTGTGTGTGTGTGTGTGTGTGTGTGTGTGAAACTTATTTGAGCTTACTTATTAACAGAACAAACAAAAAGAGAATAATTCCTGCTAGGGGTTCAGTGAGTGACATAAAGGCACCCAAGAAGGACAGAGAGTATTAAACAATGATTGGTGGAATGAAAGACTTGTTTAAGGCAACACCGAAGGAAACAGTGAGAAAATGTGTATTTTGAAGTCAAAGCTAACCAGGAATGGCTCGAAGCGAAAAGATAAGATTTTTTTAAAGAGCAGTATAAAATAAACTCTAATACGTTTTTATCAAGATGTACTGGAAGGAGATCCTGGGGCCTAAATGAACCGGAACATCGAAGAACACACACACGCGCACACACACACGCACGCACGCACACAGAGAGAGAGAGAGAGAGAGAGAGAGAAGAGAGAGAGAGAGAGAGAGAGAGGGGAACACTTATACAAAGACACGCATACACGTTTTAGATAGATAGATAGATAGATAGATAGATAAGATAGATAGATAGTAATAGAACTAAGATAAATAAAAAGAAACTGTGATAGCATACTGAGGAAATGACAGTTTAAGATAGATAGATATGAACAGATTGAGATAGATAGATAGATAGATAGATAGATACATGCATACAGGCAGACAGGCAGACAGACAGACAGACAGACAGAAAGAAAGAAAGAAAGAAAGAAAGAAAAACAGACAGTCAGACTGAGATAAATAGAAAGAAAGTGAGAGAGTAATATATTGAAAAAGGGAATGTATGACATAGATAGATAGATAGATAGATAGATAGATAGATGAACAAATTGTGATAGATAGATATATGAACAAATTGAGATAGATAGATAGATAGATAGATAGGAGAGAACTAAGATGAATAAAAAGAAACTGTGATAGCATACTGAGGAAATGACAGTTTGAGATAGATAGATATGAACAGATTGAGATAGATAGATACATACATACATACAGGCAGTCAGAAACACAGACAGACAGACAGACTGAGATAAATGGAAAGAAAGTGAGAGAGTAATATACTGAAATAGGGAATGTATGACATTGATATATATATATAGATCGCGACTTGCCTTTCAAAATTAAAACGCTGATCAAATACAGTTACATAACTAAAAGATTTTCATCTCCTGTCACATATAAAACTCCATCATTTTCTCTTACCCCAAGAGACATCCTGATGAAGGTTCAATGTAACCGAAATGTTTAAACATCGATTATTAAATTCATCCCAATTTCGGAATACTTGTTTTTTTCAAATTTTCTTTATATTATATATATATATATATAATATTATATTATATATATATATATATATATATATATATAATATATATATTATATAGAGAGAGAGAGAGAATAAGATAGATAGATAGATAGATAGAAATAGTATATGAACAAATTGTGATAGATAGATAGATAAATAATAATGTTGATAGATAGATATATAGATATATGAACAAATTTTGATAGATAGATAGATAGAAAGATAGATAGATAGATAGATAGGAGGGAACTAAGATAAATAAAAAGAAACTGTGATAGCATACTGAGGAAATGACAGTTTGAGATAGATAGATATGAACAAATTGAGATAGATAGATAGATACATACAGGCAGACAGACAGACAGACAGAAAGAAAAGAAAGAAAGAAAGAAAGAAAAACAGACTGCAATAAATAGAAAGAAAGTGAGAGAGTAATATATTGAAAAAAGGGAATGTATGACATAGATAGATAGATAGATAGATAGATAGATAGATAGATGAACAAATTGTGATAGATAGATATATGAACAAATTGAGATGGATAGATAGATAGATAGATAGATATATGAACAAATTGAGATAGATACATAGATAGATAGATAGTAGATAGATAGATAGATAGATAGGAGAGAACTAAGATGAATAAAAAGAAACTGTGATAGCATACTGAGGAAATGACAGTTTGAGATAGATAGATACATACATACATACAGGCAGTCAGAAAGATAGACAGACAGACAGACTGAGATAAAATGGAAAGAAAGTGAGAGAGTAATATACTGAAATAGGGAATGTATGACATTGATATATATTATATATATATTATAATATATATATATATAGAGAGAGAGGAGAGAGAGAGAGAAGAGAGAGAGAGAGAGTTAGATAGATAGATAGATAGATAGATAGATATATGAACAAATTTTGATAGATATATGAACAAATTGTGAGAGATAGATAGATAGATAGATAGATAGATAGATAGATAGATAGATAGATAGATAGAAAGATAGATAGATAGATAGATAGATAGATAGATAGATAGGAGGAAATTAAGATAAATAAAACGAAACTGTGATAATAGCATACTGAGGTATCGACAAGTTGACATAGATAGATATGAACAGATTAAGGTAGATAGATACATGCATACATACAGGCAGACAGAAGGATAGACAGACTTAGATAAATATAAAGAAAGTGACAGAGTAATATACTGAAATAGTGAATGTGTAACATAGATAGATAGATAGATAGATAGATAGATAGATAGATAGATATATGAACATGTTGTGAAAGATAGATAGATAGATAGATAGATAGATAGATAGATAGATAGATAGGAGGGAACTAAGATAAATAAAAAGAAACTGTGATAGTAGCATACTGAGGTAGCGACAGTTTGAGATAGATAGATATGAACAGATTGAGATAGATAGATAGATAGATAGATAGATAGATAGATACTGATTAAAATAGATAGATACAGACAGACAGACAAACCGACAGACAGACAGATTTAGATAAATAGAAAGAAAGTGAGAGAGTAATATACTGAAATAGTGAAATAACATAGATAGATAGATAGATAGATAGATAGATAGATAGATAGATGAACAGATTGTGATAGATAGATAGATAGATAGATAGATAGATATACGAACATATTGTGATAGACAGATAGATAGGTAGATAGATAGATAGATAGATAGATAGATGAACAGATTGTGATAGATAGATAGATAGATAGATAGATAGATAGATAGATAGATAGATAGGAATATTGTGAGAGGCATAGAAAGAAACTGAGATAGTAACATACAGAGACAGTTTTGACATAGATATCAACAGATTATTTATTGATTGATAAATAGACAGATAGATAGACAGACAGACAAACAGATATACTGAGATAAATGAGAGAGTAATATACTAAGATAAGGAATGTCTGACATAGATAAGTAGATAGATAGATAGATATAAACGTTCTGTGATAGATAGATAAATAGATAGATAGAGACATACAGACAGATTGACCGACTGACAGACAGATTGGGATAAATAGGGAAGAAATTGAGATAGTATCACATGGAGATAACAGTCTGACATAGATAGATAGATCGATAGATAGATAGAAACATTCTGCGATAGATAGATAGATAGATAGATAGATAGAAAGACAGACAGACAGACTGACCGACTGACAGACAGATTGGGATAAATAGGGAGAAACTGAGATAGTATCATACTGAGATAACAGTCTGACATAGATAGATAGATGGATAGATAGATAGAAACATTATGTGATAGATAGATAGATAGATAGATAGATAGATAGATAGAGACATACATACATACAGACAGACAGACAGACAGACAGAGTGATAGACAGATTGACATAGATACGGAGAAACTGAGATCGTATCATATTGAGATAACAGTCTGACATAGATAAATTGATAGATAATAGATAGATAGATAGATAGATAGATAGATAGATAGATAGATAGATAGATAGATTATAAGTTTTAGATTATCATTCCACCTAATCTATCATCTGAATCTATTAGCTTTTAAAGATAAAGGTACTTGCCAGAAATATGAGGAAAAAATGAAAATACTTTAAACAGTCTCACTTACGATAAAAGCTTAACTGTCGTGCACAGTAGGTTTCCTACTCCTAATTTTTTGATAATCTTTACGCGATGCAAAAAAAAAAAAAAAAATTTTTTTTTAAATGTCTCATATGAAATAATGAAAGCATTTCATCTCCGAATCTTTTGAATGATTTGAAACTTAAGTTGGTATCTTTTCCTACTTCTTTTTTTCTCTTCATCATTTTTGTTCGCTCAAGCGTTGTAGTTTTGTTTTTTTTTGTTTTTTGTTTTTTTTGGGGGGGGGGGGGGCTTTTTTCGATTAACTTTAAAAAAATGATCCTAAATATAATGTTTACATAGATACGAACTGGGGTGTTATGCTACGGGTCCCAATTAGAAAGATCTAATGATGAAGTTTCAATTCTGGACCTCCAAAGTTCAGGTCCAGGGTACTTTCGGCACTTCGAAATGTGATGTGTTCCAGTTTTTTTAAAAAGTTNTTATATTAATGTGGAGGCTGTACTCGGAACTGAACTTTGGTGGACTTCTCCACGTAATTCCCCCAAAATATTAAAAAAAGTTGGCCGGAGAAACTCGAAAAGCTCCAAATAATAAAAAATTGTTGTATAAACAGGAGATGTGTCTTTTTGTTTAATTCTACGCATGTATAAAGATAAGAATGCTGCACAAATACACATTTACATATTTAATATACTAGCAAATAATATGCACCCTCCGGGTGCAAGTATTTAAGTTTTAATATAATAAAATATCATATTAAAATAGAAACGCTAATGAAACTAATAAGATGCAGATAAAAATGATTTTGAAACAGAGAGGGTATATAATCGAAAATTAGAACACTGAAATTTACTCTATCCATCACTCTCGTTCTTCTTGTTATTTTTCTAATTTAATATTTAGTTAAAAGGAAGTAAAGAATAAAATTACAGTTTATTCTTTCTTGTTAAGGATTTCATTTAAGATTAATTGAAGAGATTTTTGCTTATATTCATTAAAATAAGCCAAACATTAGAAATCAATAATACTAAGCATATTTATAAAAATTACTTTTTAATATTAATATGCAAATTAGCCTTTCCCGTCACACTGTAAACCGCTATTTTGTTGTATATATAAATATAATGCATGTATTAGTATGTTGATATGGTCTACAGTGGCTTCGGCCTCTGGACCATTGATATAATTAACGGCGTCGATCCCAGGGGGCATCCCCCCAGGCAACACCTGCCCCCTTGATTTAAAGGGGCAGGCTGGGTTTATGCCGCGTGCCTGAGGCGCCCCCTTGAGGGGGAATGCGACGGGATCGACCGCAATTTTTCACCCTGCCACCCATGAGCTTCGGTTGTGGTGGTTCCCACGGTTAAATTAGGCACTTGTGCCTGACCCGTACAAGTGGGGGTACGGGAAAATACTCATGTAGATATTGGTCTTAACAGATATAATCTATGTAAAATAATTTTATTAATAATTGAGGTTAAAATAAGGATAATTCATGGTGACTGTGACTTCAATTACTACTGGGAATTGTGACCTTGAGTAGTGATTTAGTTTCGTTTACAGACAGAAAAACCACACAATCTCCGCTATTATAATTAAGATATGCATTATGCGTTGTGTGCTGTATAAATCTGTGGTGGTGTATAATGTGTGTGGAAATGTTCAGGAAAATGTAAAAACTGTGAGATGGAGGGAAAGTTACCAAAATGGCGGATAAAGAGACGCAAGGAACTGACTTGACGAAAATACCTGCTTCCCACCCCACCACCGAACCACACCACATTGGTATTTTCCTTCCTGAACTTTTCAAAAGTAAAACCACTCATTCAATATTTAGGGGTCTGCCGACATTTTATTTATTTCTCTTCCTCTTCCTCATCTTTCCTCCTTCAATTCTTTAGTTTCTTTTAGTCTCTCTTTCTTTTTCTTTCTTTCTATTTCTATATGCTTTTCTTCTTTTTCTTTCTTATCGATTTTCTATTCTTTCTTTCTTTCTTTTCTATTCTTATCTTTCATTTGTTTTCTTCTCTTTCTTTCTTTCTTTCTTTTCTTTTCCTTTCGATTTATCTTTCTTTCTTTCTTTCGATTTTCTTTCTTTCTTTTCGATGTTCTTTCTTTCTTTCTTTCATTTCTTTTTCTTCTTCTTTCATTTCTTTCGATTTTCTTCTTTCTTTCTTTCTTTCGATTTTCTTTCTTTCTTTCTTTCTATCTTCTTCTTGTTTCTTTCACTTTCTTTCTTTCTTTATCTTTCTTTCTTGATAAATTTCTTTCATTTCTTCTTTCGTTTTTCTTTCTTTCTTTCTTTCTTTCTTATCTTTCTTTCTTATGTCGTTTCGATTTTCTTTCTTTCCTTTACTTTTTCCCCCTTCGTATCTTTCTCTTCTTTCTTTCCGCAGATTTTTTCATTTTCTTTCCCTTTCTATCCTTTTATCTTTCCTTTCTATCTTCTTCCGATACATATTTCTCCTCCCACTCCCACTTTTCCTTCATTCTTTCCTATTTTTATTTCTTTCTGTTATTCTATACACTATTTTCCTTTTCTTATGACAGGTTTTCTTTCATTTCTTTCTTTCTTTCTCCCTTTCGATTTCTTTCTTTTATCTCTTCTCTCGTTTCTCCTTTCCTCTCCTCTTCCCCTCCGATTCTCTCTTCTGCTCCTCTATCTAATCTTTCTTTTCTTCTCTTCTTCTCCGTTTACTTCATCTAGCTAACTCAACCATTCTTCATTTTTTCTTTCTTTCGATTTCTTTGTCTTCCCCCTCTTTTTCTTTTTTATCCTATATTCGCTTTATTTTTTTTTCTTTCACTTCCTTTCTTGTTCATTTCCTTCTTCTCTATTTTTTTTCTCTTTCGATTTCTTCTCTCTCCTTTCTATTCGATTTCTTTTCTTCTTTTCTTCATATTCTTTATCTTTTTTCTCCTTATCTTTCTATGTTGTTTTTTATTTATTCTCCTTTTTTCATTTCTTTCTTTCTTTCTCTTTCGATTTTCTGATCTTTCATTTTGTTTTTCTTTCTGTCCTTTCTTTCTTTTCTTTTCTTCCCTTTCTTCTTTCTTTTCTTTCTATCTTTTCTTTCGAAATTTTTCCTTTCTTTTTCTTATCCTTTCTTTCCTTCTTCTAATTTTTCATTTTTCTCTTTCTTCTCTTTCTTATTTTGTTTATTTTCTTTATCTTTCTCTCTCTTTTCGATATCTTTCTTTCTCTTTCTTGTCGATTTTCTTTCTTCTTGCTGTCGTGAAATTTCCTTCTTTCTTTCCTTTCCTTTTCTTCGTTTTCTTTCTTTCTACTTCTCTTTCTTGATTTCCTTTCTTCTTCTTTCTTCGATTTTCTTAATCACTATCTTTCTTCTTCTGATCATGTCTTTTCTATTCTAATTCTTTCTCCACCACACCCCTCCCCTCATTCTCCCGCTCGTTTTCTTCTTTCTTTCTCTTTTCGTTTTTTCTTCCTTTCTTTTCTTTTTCTTTCTTCTTTCTTTCTTCTCTTTCGGTTTTTTTCTTTTCTGTCTTATTCTTTCTGTACTTTCTTTCTCCTTCTTCGACTCTCTTTTTTCTTTCTTTTTCTTTATTCTGATCTTCTTTCTTTCTTTCTTTCGGACATTCCCTCTTTACTATGTCCTTCCCTCTTTCTTTCTTTTTTTCGTGCTTCTTTTTTTTTTTTTCTTTTTCTGTTTCTTTCTTCTATCTTTCTCCTTCTCATCCACTCCCCCTCCTCCTCTTTTCTTTCTATTCTCTTCTTTTTTCCTTCTCTTCTTCCTTTCGATTTTCTTTCTTTATTCTTTCTATCTTGCTTTCTCTTTCTTTCTTTCTTCTTCTTTCTTTCTTTCTTTCGATTTTCTTTCTTTCTTTCTTTCTTTCTACTTTCTCTTTCTTCTTTCTTTCGATTTTTCTTTCTTTCTTTCTTTCTTTCTATCTTTCTTTCTTTCTTTCTTTCTTCGATTTTTTCTTTCTCTTTCTTTTCTTTCTTCGCGTTTGTTTATTTTACCCGTTGCTTTTCGTTCTAAAAAAACATTTCTTCGTTTCCTTCCCTGTAACTCGCCTTCTTTTTTTTGTTCTTTTTTGTTTCTATTTTTTCATTCGTATTTAGCAAAAAAGTTTCTTCTTCTACTAAGGTTTCCCTTCCTCTCCCCCTCTCTCTCTGCTCTCTCTCTCTCTCTCTCTCTCTCTCTCTTCTCTCTCTCATCTCTCTCTCTCTTTCATTTTTCTTCTTCTAATTACCTTTCTTTCATTATTAGATTCTTTTATTTTTCGTCTCTATCTTCTTCTTCTTCTTCTTCTTCTTCTTCTGTTTCTTTTCTTCTTCTTCTTCCTCTTTGTTTCTTCTTCTTCTTCTTCTTCTTCTTCTTCTTCTCTCTTCTCTTCTTGTTTCTTCTCTTCTTCTTCTTTCTTCTTCTTCTTCTCTCGCCCTTCTTCTTCTCTTCTCTCGCCCTTCTTCTTCTTCTTTCTTCTTCCTTCTTCTTCTTCTTCTTCTCCTTCTCTTCTTCTTCTTCTTCTTATCGCCCTTTCTTCTTCTAAGTTTATCTAGTCTGTCTGTCTGTCTTTTCTCTGCTCTCTGTTTCTGTAGTCTCTCTGATGGTGTATGTATCTGTCTTGTCTGTCTCTCTCTCTTATAATATTTAATTACCGTTTCTTTATCATTAGAACTTTTTTATATATTCGTCTGTACATTCTTCTTCCTCTTCTAATTTTCTTGTCCTGTTCCTTTTCATGTTCTTGTTCTTCATTGTCTTGTTCTTGTTCTTCTTTTCTTCTTATGGGCGTCCATCATTGTGTAAGAGTCAGCAGCTAGTCTCGCGATATTATTTACTACTGATTAGAGAGTTCATCCTTGCTGGTATGCTTCTTACTTGTGACTCATGTCACATTCTGCCCCTTGGCGACTAGGGTTTGGTACATATGTTTAGTAGTCTAGTCTCCATTGAAGCACTGGAATAGTGAATTCGATCTCCTTCGGGATGCTCCATACTTGCGAACCATGTGTCACTCACCCGACACGCGGCGGAACGGGTGGGTAATAACGTTAGCATGTTAGTCTCGCATATCCATTAGTATGTAATAAGCGGAGTTCAATCCTCGCTTGGATGCTTCATTATTTCCGATCTTATGTTTCTCATTCCTACCCGTTGGCGGAACAGTGTGGGTTAAACCCATTAGTAAGGCTACTCTCACAAATTCATTCACTACTTAACATCATCATTTTCATCATGTCGTGCAATTTGCTACGGATATCCATGTACGATGCTCTCGCCAACCTTCCTATCATCATCGACTCTGGGAGCTCCTCCGCGCAGCGGCCAGTTATCCCTACATAGTTGGTCAATGTAGGTCCGACTGGGCGGCCCACATTAGCGTTGCCCGTGTGCTGGCTTCATCAGTAGCCCGTCTTACTCGTATGTGTGAGATGGGAGGCAGGTGGCCATACAGTTGCTCTTTTCGTGGGTGCTGTTCCACGACTTATTTCAGGATCGCTTCCGCAGGATTCTTGTGCAGCTCTATCTATTTTTATTCTCAAGGCGCTTCGTTAGGGTCCAAGGTGGTACAGACGATACAGCGAGTACCGACCAACTAAACAGCCTGCGAAGAATCGTTATCTTTAGCTTGTTCGGGGAGATCGGATTTCCATATGACTTGATAATTTGTTGGTGACCAACCATGCCTTTCCTCATTCGAAGTGTTAACATCTTTCTGTTGATGAGTTCAATCTCTGCCGGATGCTCCATACGTGCGATCTTGTACCACCATCATTCCAGCGGTGAGACGCGTTGAGTTAAAAATACCTCAACAACAGTTAGTCCTTGCAGGATCCATTAGTAGCTGAATAACCTCGCTGGATGCCCTATTACAGCGAACTTGTGTCACATTAAACCTAATGGCGAACGGGTTGGCGTAAATATATTTAGCTAGTAGTCTGGCAAAATTATTACTACGAATAGTGAGATTTGATCCTCGCTGGACGCTCATGGCTTGCGACCTGTGTTCCACACCCCCACCTCTGGCGAACGGGGGTGGGTATATACACTACATTTCTATAATGCTTTATCTCTATTATTGGTCTTTTTCTACCTAATTCGGCTGGCGTTGTAGAACTATGCCGACTGCGCGTCGACAGGCAGTTAAATCCCAAATAGAGCTTCTGCTGGACTTAAGTGTCTGACCAGTGATGCTTAAGGACGGAATACTGCCCTTTAGGGCAACCCCCATCCTTTTTATCAGATATGAGCTAGAAGACGGTGGCTGAAGGTATTATATCTTGTGTATTATGTTTAACCTGCATCTCGTGATGAAGTTCCAATTTGGCGCTCAGGAGAAGAGGTGTGGGTACCCTTCCTTGTCATTCCCCCCAGAAGTCAACTCTGATTCCGGAGTGATAGTAAATGTACGTTTCTATCTATGGGTGACAGACCAAAAATTGAATTAAAAATGTGTTACAAAAAAGTTGAATATCCCAACAAGAATGAATTAAAACAAAACGTCTTTCGGCATACAAGTATCCCCAAGTGTTGACATGCCGTAAAATCCAACCAACCAACAATCAAACTATTCTATCCAACTTAAATAACTAATACAGAAAACGTATTCGGCTAAATAACCCAAGGATTGATATGCCGTAAAATCCAACCAGCCAACCAACCAACCAACAACAACCAATCAACTATCCATCCAACTAAATAACTAAATACAAGAAAACGTCTTCGGCATAAAATAACCCAAGGATTGAATATGCCGTAAAATCCAGCAGCCAACCAACCAACCAACCAACCAACCTATCCATCCAACTTAAATAACTGAATACAGAAAACGTATTCGGCATAAAAATAACCCAAGGTGGACATGACCCTAAATCAAAACAAGCAACCAACCAATTCAACTATCCATCCGACTAAATAATTAATAACTTGTTATTAGATCAAATGTCCATCGGCATTAAATAACACGAGGGTTTTGACATGCCGTAAAATCCAACAGCCAACCAACACCAACTATCTCATCAACTAAAATAACTGAATAGAGAAAACGTCTTCGGCATGGAAATAACCCAAGGTATCCTCTCGAAGGAAGAGATTTTAAGAACCAATTAAAACATTTTTTTCCAAACATAATTTCAATCCTAAAAGTAAGGATAATTTAGTATAATTTTCTTGTCATTAAACTAAACAGTAAAAAAGCCTTTAGGAGACAAAAGTTGATTAACTCAGCTTTAGTATAATAATAGATAAACACCTAAATGAGTCAGACACTATCTACCTAAGTTTCAGCCGAATGGTTCTTCAGGATAATCTGATTCATTTGGATTATGCGAACTATTGTCCTCAATACAAATTATCGCGCCTCATTTCAAAAATTCAGAGAAATAATTCTGACCGAGTCAGAATTATCCTGAAAAACCATTCGGCTGAAATCTAGGTAGATAGTGTCTCACTTATTTAGGTCCTTATAAATATTGAACACTTTTTACATAAATAACTTAGAAAACTCCTTCGGTGTTTTTTCTTCTTTTGGCCACACCATGCGATACTGATGATTGTTTTCAGAAAGTACGGGTATGTTGCTATTTAATTAAAAAAAATTTTTTCCCCAGATATCAGTGTAATTTTAAATTTTATTTTGAAACCTGGTCTTTTTAATACTGGTTAAGTTCAGAAATAGAATATATATATATATATATATATATATATATATTATATATATTATATATATATATATATATATATATTCATGTAAAACGGCAGGAGACTAAAGCTAAGGAGTAAAAAGTGCTCAATACCTAAGTAGAGCAAATAATAAAGATAAATCTAATGAGTCAGACGAACCTACTAAAAGTTTCGCTTAATGCTCTTCAGGACTAAGATCTTAGCCCTGAAGAGCATTAAGCGAAACTTTTAGTAGGTTCGTCTGACTCATTAAATTTATCTATATATATTATATATATATGATGGACTCTCCCGTTGATCGACGTATGAGTGTTCATACAATGAACATCCACAGTGATTTGTTTATAGAGGTGAAGACTTGTGTTGGACCATCCACACTTTTTGGCACAGTCGATAGGAAAGAATTGGGGCATCAAGGGTTGCCACAAACCCAATCAACGACCGACCTCAGGAATTTTGAATTCAGAGTTATCCCTCTCTTAGACTGGTTACCTACTCAAGGCTGAAGGGCCCAGTCTGCCCTACTATTTAACCCATAGCTGGAGGGAATTTTGAATTCAGAGATCCCTCTCCTAGACTGGTTACCTACTCAAGGCTGAAGGGCCCAGTCTGTCCTACTATTTAACCAATAGCTGGAGGGAATTTTGAATTCAGAGTTATTCCTCTCCTAGACTGGTTACCTACTCAAGGCTGAAGTGCCCAGTCTGCCCTACTGTTTAACCCATAGCTGGAGAGAATTTTGAAATCAGAGTTATTCCTCTCTTAGACTGGTTACCTACCCAAGGCTGAAGGGCCAAGTCTGTCCTACTATTTAACCCATAGCTGGATGGAGAATATATGGATTCATATCTTTCCAATGGTATTAGCGCTATGTGAAATGCCAATAGCTTCGTCTAGGAATTGAACTCGAATCGACGAGTCCATTTTCCACGACTCTAACCACTAGCCACGCGCCTCCATCTAATTCTATATCTAGATCTATATCTGTTGTGAGGTTTTAAGGGTCAAATAAGAACAAAACGACGGGTAACAAATGTAGGAAAATGTATTAACAAAAGAGTAGACAGATACAATACAGATAAGTGGGAATTACGTCCGACAAATAGAATTGTGAGCTGACTCGCATTGGCTTACTTTCCAAGCCACAATTGTCCCTGTTACTTATAGTAACCCGTCGGCGCATTCCATTAGTCTTATCGGGTGTATCACCTATAACAATATCTAAACTATATCAATATATTATGATAATCCAGGAGGCGTGTGGTGTAATCGTTACCGTCTTAGAAAATGGACACAGTGAGACTAGTTCAAATCTTGGACGAGGCATTTCACATAGCGCTAATTCACTTGGGAAAGGGATGAATGCAACTATTCTCCTTACAGCTATGGGTAAATAGTAGGGCAGACTGGCTTCTTTAATTTTGGCTATACTATCAGTCTAGGTGGGGAATACTCTCAATTCAAACCTGTTAAACTCCGCTTAAGAAACTGACCTTGTGTCACACCCTGCTCGTGCGGAGGTGTTGGTAAATTTATATCATATTATAATGGAGATTACGTGTTTTTCTGTCTGTAATCGAAACTATATCACTACTCAAGTCACAATTCCCTTAGTTATTTACCTCACATTCTCCATGATCTTATTTTTATTCAAAAACCTTTGGTATTTAGTATTTTTGTCTGCAACCCAGTTTTGAAAAGGTTAACTTTTATTAAATTTCTGTTTTCATTACGGTTGTGCAAGATAATTCATATCTTATTAAATCTCGTCTTCAAGACGATATTTCAGAATTTGTCAACTCGCCTATCTTCCGGCAGCTGGTATTTTCTAATAACTCATCCATGTAAACCCCGCGACCAATTCGATTAAAATGTTTACACATATTTTGAAATAATGTAAATAATGACATCTTCTCATTTCAAAAACTTTAACTTGAGATTTATTGGGACCGTATTACCTTTAGGCACCCCTTTTTGATCTCGATTAAGAAAGGACATGTTTTTCATTTATACCGTCAAAATCCGGTTGTTTGTTAGGGGTTAGGGTTAGGGGTTAGGGTTAGGGTTACCCCCTAACAAGCTATTTTGATAAACTAAGAATTGTATTGTTTTCAGTGCCTTGCGAGGTTTTATTTAAACCTCAATTATTAATAAAATTGTTTTACATGATTAATACTGTTGACCATATCTTCATGATATGATATTTTCCACGTACCCCACTTGTACGGGTCAGGCACAAGGCCCTTTTAACGTGGGACCACCCACAAACCGAAGCTCATGGGGTGGCGGGTGAAAAATTGCGTCGATTCCGTCGGCATTTCCCCTCAAGGGGGGCGCCTCAGGCGCTGGGCAATAAACCCAGCCCTGCCCCTTTAAATCAAGGGGGCAGGTGTTGCCTGGGGGGATAGCCCCCTGGGATCGACGCCGTTAATTTTAGCAATGGTCCAGAGGCCGAAGCCACTGTAGACCATATCTACATACTAATAACATGCAATTGTATGTATATATACAACAAAACAGCAGTTTATAGTGTGAACGGAAAGGCTAATTTGCATATTGATATTAAAAATGTGATTACTGTGCAAAAATCATGAAGATTGATTTATATTCGAAGATATTTAAAAAATTAGAAAATATTTAGAAATAGCTTGAAATTCTAATTTCAAAATCACAGCATTTGTAAATCTCAAAAGTAAGCAAATCAATAGACGTAGGGGTTGCTGGGTTGCTGCTTCTACTAATATTTATAGTGAGAGACAGGCGGCAGACAGAAACAGACTGACACATAGATAGAATGAAAAAAGAAACAAGTGAGAGAGAGAGAGAGGGGAGACAGAGACAGAGAGAGACAGAGACAGAGAGAGGGAGGGAGGAATCTCTGTCTACCCCTCTCTACATAAGCGTTGCTGGGTTGCCGCTTCTACTAATATTTATAGTGAGAGACAGGCGGCAGACAGAAACAGACTGACACAGGGATATAATGAAAAAAGAAACAAGTCAGAAAAAAGTTCTAATGAATGAAAGAAACGGTAATTAAATATTAAATAAGAGAGACAGAGACAGAGACAGAGACAGAGACAGACAGACAGACATACAGAGATAAATTTAGAAGAAGAAGAAGAAGATAGAGACGAATATAAAAATAGTTCTAATAAATGAAAGAAACGGTAATTAGAAGAAAGAAAATGAAAGAGAGAGAGAGAGAGAACTCTCTGTCTCTCCCCCTATCTCTCCCTCTCTTCCTCTATACATGCACAGACATGTGTATATATATATATATATATATATATATATATATATATTATATATGTGTGTGTGTGTGTGTGTGTGTGTATAAAAGTAAAAAGTAAAGTCGTCGGGGTGGCCTAAAGTCGGTATCAGCCAATCAGCAAGGGTGTCTATCCCCTTTTCACTGGCGCTAGATCAAGGAGATTGTTTGGGTATCTGAGGTGGAGCGCCACACCTACCACCGTCTCCTTACTTTACCGGACAGATCTCTGTGCTACACATCTATCCGAACGCTCTACCGACTGAGCTAACCTGGCCCCTTAATATATATATATATATATATATAATATATATATATATTTATATATACATATATATACATATATATATATATATATATATATATATATAATATATATATATGTCAATGAAATGAAAGATATTTTTTTATTGGATAAAAAATATAGGTAGTTCAACAGATGTAAATAAATATAAGTAAATACAGCAATGGATGAAATAATGAATTTCGATAAATATCTACATGCTTACACGGATGAATGCACACACCACACACACACACACACACACACACACACACACACTCACACACACACACACAACCTTTCTAACACGAGTATATACATGAGGGCACATTGAGAAAGATAGATAAAACAGAGCAAAATGGTTTTTCAAGAGATGTAAACAACGTTACGCTTGATCGCTCTTCTAACTGGTTGAAGCGGAAACGTTTTCATTAACTTCCGCTTTACTGCGCATGGGCCCAATGTACCGTACTCGTCTCTCGCTGGCTACAGATAGTGACATTTAGCCAATGAACATCATCAAACTGTTTTCAAAACTGGTCGATGATATAAACATGAGGGATGCGGTTTAGAATGATATACACGTTATATATACTAGCAAATATATGCACCCTCCGGGTGCATGTATTTAAGTTTTAATATAATAAAATATCTCATATTAAATTAGAAAATGCTAATGAAACTGAATAAGAATGTAGATAAAAAGATTTGGAACAGAGGGGGTATGATTGAAAAATAGAACAACTTTGAAACTATTCCATCATTTTCCCTTACTCCCGTCTTTCATTGTTAAATTTTCCTAATTTAACTGTTTAGTTAAAATAGGAAGTAAAGAATAATATTAGTTATTTCTTCTTGTTAAGGGATTTCTTTTAAGATTTATTGAAGAGATTTTTGCTCATATTCATTGATGAAAGCAAACAATTAGAAATTAATAATACTAAGCATATATTTATTAAAATCAAATTTTTAATATCAATATGCAAATTAGCCTTCCCATTCATACTGTAAACCGCTATTTTGTTGTATATATAAATACAATTGCATGTTATTAATATGTAGATATGGTTAACAGTATAAGTAATATAAGACAATTTTATTAATAATTGAGGTATAAATAAAAATAAAATCATGGTAAATGTGACGTCAATAACTAAGGGAATTGTGACTTGAGTAGTGATTTAGTTTCGGCTTCAGACAGAAAAACACACAATCTCCATTATAATAAGATATATATATATATATGTATATATATATATATATATAATCCAAAAGTCCAGAGAAGAAATCTTCCTTACGACACAAGAGTTTTATTTAAACAAACCTGTCGCAGTTTGAGAGCTCAATGTGTGCTCTTAATGTTAGAGTCGCAGAGCAAATATATAAGTAAAGAAATAACAAGAGACTTAGAGATTTAGCGTTATAGACTATTTCAGGGAGCTTAGACAAATAGTCTAACTCTCCCGACTCATCAGATGCGAATGATGAATTCTTTATTACTTTAAAGGCATTTGAAAACAGATTTTTATTTTTTTATTTTCTTTATTTTTTAGAAATTTATAGTCTTGTCATATGAAATCCTTGATATTGCAAAAAAAAATATATATATATACATACATACATACATACATACATATATATATATATATATATATATATGTGTGTGTGTGTGTGTGTGTGTGTGTTGTGTGTGTGTGTGTGGTGTGAGTGTGTGTGTGTGTGTAGAATTAAACAAAAGACACATCTCCTGTTTAACAATTTTATTTTTTGATCTTTTCGAGTTTTCTGGCCAACTTTTTAATATCTGGGTGGAATTCGTGGATAAGTCCACCAAAGTTCAAGTCCCGAGTACTAGAAGCTCTATACATAAAACTATACAAACAATCCTTAAACAAAATTAATTTACAATGCAGTACACACATTTTAAAATGCCTATAACACCTTTCTCATCAATTCTTCTACTTCCTGCCTCCACATTAATATAATTAAAAAAAAAACAACACTATATATATATATATATATATATATATATTAATATATATATATATATTATTAAAAGTGTATTACATAAAAAAAACTACCTTAAACAAAATAAACTTTGAAATAAGTCAACATATTCTCAAATGTTTATAATTTTCCGCCTATCCTCCTTCCTCTATAACCCTCCCCTTCTCACAACCTGTGTCCCCCTCCCACATAAAATCCCTACCGCAAAGCTTGCTCGAACATCTACCATTCCTACAACCTCCTACTACCAAAGGTTATTACCTCCCACTTCTAATTCCTTGCTGCTACTCGTTCTCGTTAAAAACGAGACACGAAATCATACCATCGTTTCATACCTGAGGATGGCAAATTGTATTGCCGAAAGCGCTCGTTTTGAAACCTTTGGGGGACTGTTATACCAGTTACACCCCGACACCAGAAAGATGGCCCGAAAATTGGAACGGATCAACGAAAAACTTGTCCGACAGGAATTGTCTGTACAGTTCAACAAAACTTGTATAAAAGAAAAAAAATGCTGCCAAAATACACTTATTTTAATATATATATATATATATATATATATATATCTTATTATAATGGAGATTGTGTGTTTTTCTGTCTGTAACCGAAACTATATTACTACTCAAGTCACAATTCCCTTTGTTATTTACATCACATTCTCCATGATTTTATTTACATTTAAACCTCAATTATTATAAAATTGCTTCACCTTTTTATTAGTGTTGTCCATATCTACATGTAAATAACATGCAATTGTATTTATATATACAAAAAATAGCGGTTTACAGTGTGAATGGGAAGGCTAATTTGCATATTGATATTAAAAATGTGATTTTATTAAATATGTGCTTAGTATTATTGATTTCTAATTGTTTGGTTTTATTTTCATGAATATAAGCAAAAATCTCTTCAAAAAATCTTAAAAGAAATCCCTTAACAAAAAGAATTACTGTAATATTATTCTTTACTTCCTATTTTAACTAAAAAGTTAAATTAGGAATAGGAGTAATGGAAAATGATGGAAGAGTTAATTTCAAAGTTGTTCTATTTTTCAATCATACCCCTTCTGTTCCAAATCATGTTATCTGCATTTTTATTCAGTTTCATTGGTCTTTCTAATTTAATATGATATTTTATTATATTAAAACTTAAATACTTGCACCCGGAGGGTGCATATATTTGCTAGTATATATATATATATATATATATATATATATATATATATATATATATATATATATAAGAAACAATCAACTTATATAGATAGATAGATAGTCAATCCCAATGAATTATAAAAAAAAGTCTGAGCCAAGTAGGCCTGTTTTAACACCTAATCTGAACTCTGATTGGCTGTCGCACTAACCAATCAGATGTTCCGAAGCCGAGGTATGCGTAGGCAAAACTCCATTTAAAGCCAGTTTCTTTCTGTTAATACACAGGGTAGCGCATTAGAGGATGATCATCTCTAATGCGGTCTAACTGGCGAGGGGGAGGTATTATGTTCGAAGACTCGAACCCCACCCCCAATTAACCAGTTAATAACATAACTGACGACGCTCCCCAGCGCTGTTTAGTCAGGCGTTTCTCAAACAAGATAGAAATCCACAGACTGACATATATATATATATATATATATATATATATATATATATATATATATATAGAGAGAGAGAGAGAGAGAGAGAGATAGATAGATAGATAGATAGATAGATATCAACAGACTTACATAAATAGATAGATAGATAGATATCAACAGACTTACATAGTTAGATAGATAGATAGATAGATAGATAGATTGATATATAGATATCAACATACTTACATAGATAGATAGATATCAACAGACTTACATAGATAGATAGATAGATAGATAGATAGATAGATATCAACAGACTTACATAGATAGATAGATAGATATCAACAGACTTACATAGATAGATAGATAGATAGATAGATAGATATCAACAGACTTACATAGATAGATAGATATCAACAGACTTACATAGATAGATAGATAGATAGATAGATCAACAGACTTACATAGATAGATACATAGATAGATGATAGATAGATAGATAGATATCAACAGACTTACATAGATAGATAGATATCACAGACTTACTAGATAGATAGATATAGATAGATAGATAGATAGATAGATCAACAGACTTACATAGATAGATATATAGATATCAACATAGATAGATAGATAGATAGATAGATATCAACAGACTTCCATAGATAGATAGAAAGATAGATAGATAGAAAGATAGATATCAACAGACTTACATAGATAGATAGATATAGATAGATAGATAGATTAGATATCAACAGACTTAGATAGATAGATAGATAGATATATAGATATCAACAGACTTACATAGATAGATAGATAGAATGATATATAGATATCAACAGACTTACATAGATAGATAGAAAGATAGATAGATAGATAGATATCAACAGACTTACATAGATAGATAGATAGATAGATAGATAGATAGATAGAATGATATATAGATATCAACAGACTTACATAGATAGATAGATAGATAGATATCAACAGACTTACATAGATAGATGGATAGATAGATAGATAGATATACAGATATCAACAGACTTACATAGATAGATAGATAGATATCAACATACTTACATAGATAGATAGATAGATAGATAGATAGATAGATAGATATCAACAGACTTACATAGATAGATAATAGATACATAGATAGATAGATAGATATCAACAGAGATAGATAGATAGATAGATATGATATATAGATATCAACAGACTTACATAGATAGATAGATAGATAGATAGATAGATAGATAGATAGATAGATATCAACAGACTTACATAGATAGATAGATAGATAGATAGATAGATAGATATCAACAGACTTAGATAGATAGATAGATAGAATGATATATAGATATCAACAGACTTACATAGATAGATAGATAGAATGATATATAGATATCAACAGACTTACATAGATAGATAGATAGATAGATAGATATCAACAGACTTACATAGATAGATAGATAGATAGATATCAACAGACTTACATAGATAGATATATAGATAGATAGATAGATAGATATCAACAGACTTACATAGATAGATAGATAGATAGATAGATAGATAGATAGATATCAACAGACTTACATAGATAGATAGATAGATAGATAGATAGATATCAACAGACTTACATAATAGATAGATAGATAGATAGAATGATATATAGATAGACTTACATAGATAGATAGATAGAATGATAGATAGATATCAACAGACTTACATGAATAGATAGATAGATAGATAGATAGATAGATAGATAGATAGATATCAACAGACTTACATAGATAGATAGATAGATAGATAGACTTACATAGATAGATATAGATAGATATCAACAGACTTACATAGATAGATAGATAGATAGATAGATAGATAGATAGATACAACAGACTTAGATAGATAGATAGATAGAATGATATATAGATATCAACAGACTTACATAGATAGATAGATAGATAGATAGATAGATATCAACAGACTTACATAGATAGATAGATAGATAGATAGATATCAACAGACTTACATAGATAGATAGATATCAACAGACTTACATAGATAGATAGATAGATAGATATCAACAGACTTTCATAGATAGATAGATAGATATCAACAGACTTACATGAATAGATAGATAGATAGATAGATAGATAGTGAATTGATAGTTTACAGAAAAAATATTGAAAACAATTCCAGAAGAAAAGGATAAAAAAATAGAAAGCAGATTAAAAAAAATGATCCAATTAAATTAAGCGAAAAAAAAAATTAAAAAGTGAAAAGTTCACATTTCTTGATAGATTGATAGGGAGACTAACATGTAACGAGAAAAAACAAAACAAAAAACAAAATGAAGAACAAAAAGGGGGAATTGAGAGAGAGAGAGAGAGAGAGAGAGAGAGAGAGAGAGAGAGAGAGAGAGAGAGAGAGAGAGAGAGAGAGAGAGAGAGAGAGAGAGAGAGAGAGAGAGAGAGAGAGAGAGGTTGATGGGTAGCAAAATGGAGGCGTTGAAATCTTTCATTAAGAAGCGTCTCTGTTATAAAATGGTAGAATCAACTTTTAGACAATATCGTTATCGGAAACATTTACACCTAGATGCATTCTAAGGAAAGGCAGGTTTCACACAATTACATTGTCCAGGTCAGTAATCATTTCATATATATATATATATATATATATATATATATATATATATATGTGTGTGTGTGTGTGTGTGTGTGTGTGTGTGTGTGTGTGTGTGTGTCTGTGTGTATGTGTGTGTGTGTAACGCTGACGACGTGAAAATAAGCCAGACAATACAATTTGTAAATAAAAAAAATACAAACTACTAATGCTTGAGAATATATATATATATATATATATATATATATATATATATATATATATATATATATATATATATATATATATATATATAAGAAAAGACCAAAAGCTCTGTACTGCTTGAAAGTAATCAAACAGTTTCGTAATGAAATGGCTAACAGAAAAAAAAACACCGAAAATATTGGCTAAGTTAAAGATGTACGGTACATCTATCTATCTATCTATCTATCTATATATATATATATATATATATATATATATATATATATATGTGTGTGTGTGTGTGTGTGGAATTAAACAAAAGGCACATCTCCTGTTTAACAATTTTATTTTTCTAATTTTCTGGCCAAATTTTTAATGTTTCGGTGGAATTGGTGGATAAGTCCACCAAAGTTCAGTTCCCGAGTACTTTCGGCACTTCGATGATGGCACTTCGAAGTGCCGAAAGTAATCGGGAACTGAACTTTGGTGGACTTATCCACCAATTCCACCCAAACATTAAAAATTTGGCCAGAAAATTAGAAAAACAAAATAAAAGGTGTGTCAAAAAGTATCCAGATATTTTGTACTTTTAGACACATCTTGTATGCTTAATGTGATTTTCAACCGGCTTGAGAGTTTGGAGGCGACTGCTGGCACCCATATACAATTTTAAATAAAACGCCATGTTATGTGTGTTCTTCTCATATTCAGTTTTTATAAAAATAATGATTAAAAAATGCTCGTAATAATGATTTTTGAGTAGGATAATTTAATTATTACAACGTTTGACCACCCGTCTAGCCCAAGTAAGGGCCAAAGTGGGGTGTTGCATGTCATGTACTGCTGAACCACCTGGGTTCCATCCTTAAGCATCACGGTTTGCCACCCACGGCCAAGAGGTGGCTCCATTGTGGGAGTCTTACACCTCTGCAGTCGTGCAGTTGGTGTATTCTAACGCCCTTAGTCGACAGGACAGAAGAAGAAGAAGAAGAAGAAGAAGAAGAAGAAGAAGAAGAAGAAGAAGAAGAAGAAGAAAAATAAGAAGAAGAAGAAGAAGAAGAAGAAGTGATATATCCGGGTAAGGGATATATTAGTAAAAGTTGTAGGGAGGTATACTCACAGCTAAGTATGAAGCTAGTGTGTCTAAGTGATAGGCGTAGTAATAGTAGTAGGCGTTATAGTAACAGTCGTTTGTACCACTACAGTGTTAAGTATTTATGGTGGACACTAACCAATCAGATTACTGTAAGGGGGTACCTTGGTATATGCATATTCATTACACCAATAAGAAGAAGAAGAAGAAGAAGAAGAAGAAGAAGAAGAATAACAACACCACCATCAACAACAACAACTTGCTTTATAAAAGTAAGGGATAATATAGAAACTTTTAAAACGAGAAAAACTAGGGGTCTTTTTGTTGTTATTTTTAAAAAATCTTTTTATTTCTTTTTTTATTTTTCTCTGTTTACTCTTTGAGCTTTTCTTGGTTCTACCAGAACTGATAGCTGTTGTTGTAAACTTTTGTTTATACACATTTCATCTCAGCACGTGCCGACTTTCTCTGATCACGCTCCCTAATGGGAGGGAGGGTTCCTCCCGAGCACAAGTCATGTGCGAAGGAGCATTGGAGTGGGGGTTAACGTTCAGGGCGATGCCATTAAATGATTTGATGTGTGTGTGTGGGAGGGGGGGACAAGTTCAAATAAGGATCAATTAATAAACAGCTGTTAAGTTGTTCGTGAGATGGGGGAAAGCGGGGTTGCGGTGTCATGGGGTGCCGCTGGCTATCCCCACCCCCGGAAAAATAGTCTTTTAATACAGTTCTTACATCGTGTCGCCACTACACACACTTATTCAAATCGGTATAAATTATGTTACGAATATTCATCTCAAATTTCATTGAATTTTTTAGATGAGTTTGGTTTGTTTTAAGGCATATCAACCTCGGTAGGTCATTTAATGCCGACAAAGTTGTGAAATAAATCAATTCTTAATGCATAATACAATTTTGTTTACAAACTCATATTTTTCTATTCAACCTTGGGAAAAGTATGAATCCAATACTCACTCCAGTGATGGGCAAATAGCAGGGCAGACTGGGCTCTTTAACCATGGCTAGGTAATCAGTCTAGGAGAAGGAAAACTCTGAATTCAAACCTGTTAAATTCCACTTAAGAAATTGACCTTATGTCACATCCTGCTCATGCGAAGGGGTTGGCAAATATATATAATATGCTTTTTATGGTAGGCCACATACTATAAGAGAGACCTGATTTCGTTTGTTTGTTTGTTTTGTTTTACAGCATATCAACCTCAGTGGGTCATTTAATGCCGATAAAGTTTTGAAATAAATCAATTCTTAATGGATAATACAATTTTTGTTTATAAACTCATGTTTTTCTATTCAACCCATAGATGGGACCCTAACAGGTACTACCACTCCGGGTCAGAGTGGACCAGGGAGCAATGGTGATGAAGGGGTGCTCCACATTCCCCAAACCTCCAGAACTGTAACCTCACCATCAGATAGAGTTTAACGTCATTCCCAGGACATGTAGACCCCCAGACACCACCTTCTAGCACCCATATGATAAAAAGGGTTGGGGGTTGCCATAAGGGCTATAGGGTTTGGGCAATCATATAAGTGTTAGGGCTTGACGTGGCCAGCCGATTGATCGGAGGGAGCCTCTCTGACCGCCCATCTAGCCCAAAGTGGAATTTTGCAAGTCATGGACTGCTTCAGCCATCTGGGTTCTTTTCGTAAGCATCATGGGTCGCCACCCACGGCCAACAGCTGGCCCCCATTGGGGGAGTCTTACCCCTCTGCAGAGGTGCAGTCGGTGCATTCTTACGCCTCAGCCGACAAGGTGGTTTTAGATGAGGCTTGATAATTTGTTTTATTTGGATTATTTGGACTATTATCCTCATCTGAAGAACGCCGGAGGGCACATCGGCCAAAACGTTGTGTAGATAACAATAAAGCTGAGGATAATCGTCCGAATAATCCGAATAATCTAAATTCATCTGAAATATTTTCAGATATAGTCAGCATATCATACAGAGGATATTTTTTTTATTTAGATCGTTCAACTTTCCGACCTTCTTCTGTTGTCTCTCGTTTTAAAGGGAAGTCTTTATTTCGTCCAGCAATATTTTAAGCCATGCACAGAAAAGGATAATGGAATAACCCAATGTTAAAGAAACAGTGGAGGCGCCTGGTGTAATGGTAACTATCTTAGAAAATGGACACGGTGAGACGAGTTCAAATACTACACGAGGCAGTTTGCATTCTACATAGCGCTAATGCCATTGAGAAAGATACGAATCTAACAATTATCCATCCAGCTATGAGTAAATAGTAGGTCAGACTCGGCTCTTAAAACGTGGTTAGGCAACCCGTCTAAGAGAAGGAAAATTCTGAATTCGAACATATTAAACTCCGCTTAAGAAATTGGTTAATCTGAACATTAGCTACATAAATGAGAGTAACCTCCCCTTGTTTGTTTCACTTTGAGGAAGCCATATATTTTGGTCGGCCATTTTCATTTCACCGTAAATCTACACTGAAAATACGAATTTGTTCGATTCAATAAAACAGCATGTTTAACACGAAAATATCGTAAATTTCTTAATTGTGTTTGCGCGTTATTTGAAATGAACTTAATTGTTACTAAGAACATATTTTATGATATTTTCCTGTTAAAACATGCAGTTGTATTGATTCGGACAAATTCGTATTTTCAGTGTAGATTTACGGTGAAATGAAAAAGGCCAACCAAAACATATGGCTTCCTCAAAGTGAAATAAGCAAGGGGAGGTTTCTCACATTAATGTAGCTAATGTTCAGATTATCAGAAATTGACCTTGTGTCACATCCTGCTCACGCAGAGGTTTGGTAAATGTATATGTATAGGTCTGCTATATTATTATGTGTGGGCTCGTTTCTTCTTGCGTGAAAACTTCCCCTCAACTAAATCTGTGACGACCCGTGTCGATTAAAAACATGTCTGCAACTTCTTGTCAACAAATATTTATTTTGGCCGTGAAAAATCCTAATCGTAGTCGTTGACGCAAAGAGAGATAGAAAGAATGTTACAATAACAGAATCGCTTAAATTTGATACACTAAGCTAGTGAACCTCGACTCAGCTGTCAGCTTGGGAGAGGAAGAAAGAAAGAAATTTTTTTTTTTCTATAAGCTAATTCAGCCGCGTCGCGTGTCTTCCTAAATAGATTTTTTTGTGGTCTGACCCCGTTCTCCTCTCCTTCGACTATTCAGCCCCTCTTTTATAATTTACCGATAATCAGCTCCACCTCAGATGCTAAAATAATCTCATTGGTCTAGCGCTGGTGAAAAGAGGATAGACTCCCTCTCTGTCTGGCTGATACCGACATTAGGCCATCCCCGACGAATTTACATATGCATATATATATATATATATATATATATATATATATGAAAAGGTGGAATGAAATTACTATATATAATTATATATTATATAATATATACTTATATATATATATATAATATATATATATATATATATATATATATAAATTTTTTTTTTTTAAACTTTTTTTGAGAAGTAAATTTTTCAGTTATGCAATTCAAATTATCTTGATCTACCATCTGATGAGATGAAATTTTGGGGAGCTATATTAAATCAAAGGGGCCGGGTTAGCTCAGTCGGTAGAGCGTTCGGATAGAAACCATAAGGTTCCTAGTTCGATATCGGTCCTCGCCAACTCAGCGTATGAGTAGCACAGGGATCTGTGCGGTAAAGTAAGGAGCTGATGGTAGGTGTGGCGCTCCACCTCAGATGCTAAAACAATCTCCTTGGTCTAGCGCTATTGAGAAGGGGATAGACTCCTTCGCTGACTGGCTGATACCGACTTTAGGCCGCCCCGTCGACTTTACTTACTTACTTATATTAAATCAAATTAGATTTATAAAGGCCCCAATTTTGGTCGAAATAAATTTATTATGGAATTACAGTGTTGAGTTTTTCCTTCCTTTCTAAGATAAATATTGCTCTGTATATAATCTAAAATGTTTATTATACATTGAGCTCTCTGTAGTGATTTAAAGATTCACTGTATTTATACATACTGGATCATACAATAATAATACAGTGTGTCTTAGAAATCACATATAGAAATCATCCCTTACTACCAAGTTTTGGATAAATCTCATATATATATATATATATATATATATATCGCAAATTACATTCAGGGATTGACATTTTCTCGGTTTGTTTAGCCTTACATTTGAACATATATATATATATATATATATATATATATATATATATAAATGATATATTACATCCATGTGTGCATACTTTCATATATATATATATATATATATATTAATATATATATATATATATATATATATATTTAAAAACCTCGACACACGGAGCGGTCTCCCATGTCTATAACCTTGCTGATGAGACCTAAAAGATCGAAATGTACATTCAGGGATTGACATTTTCTCGGTTTGTTTAGCCTTACATTTGCACATATATGCCCGCCTAAATTCATTAATTATTAACTAATTAATTTTCAAAATTAGGTATGACTTCAATAAGCACATATCCTTCAAAAATTGTCGGCTTAAAGCCATATAAAAATAAACACATTTGTTTGTTTACTTAACCTCATATATGTGTATATATATTGATTTTGAAAAATCTACTTACTCTAACACTTCGTTTCCACCGTATCCTTTGAAGTTTTACTCTTCTGTATATCCATCACGAGCACACACATTGTATTACTCATAAAAATATGTTTGTGTTTTTCAATAACTGTACTAATGTACACACACACACACACACATATGAATGCAGACGCACGAATTTATTGCGTTTTTAAAATTTTTGAAATCTTTTTTTTTTTTAGAATTGTATTTTTTAATCATTTTTTTTTTTTTCGAGTTAATTTTTAGTTAATTTTTGTTTAATTTCAGATCATGGAATGTCAAGTTAAGCAAGGTTCTCAGGCCGCAAAAGCTTCTCGCGACATTTTTTCTGTGTATGGAGAGGGTGCCATAGCTGAAAGAATCGCTCGTGATTGGTGTGCAAAGACACGCACACACACATACACTTGTGCCATTTCAAACACATTGTTTGTCCACTTCATACTGTCGTGCTATAAGTCACCCAAAAAGTGCGATATACACATCAGTTTAAAATAAACGAGAAATTCTGGGGAAGCCAGCTAGTGTAATGGTTAGGGTAATGGTTACACACACACACACACACACACACAATATATATATATATATATATAATAAGATGTTTGAGATATGCTAAAAAAATAGCTGAAAGAACCGTTGGTGATTTGTATGCCAAGTTCAAAAATGGCAATTTTGACCTCAAAGACGCACCTCATTCTGGCGGTCCAATTCAGTTCGATGAAGAGCGATTAAACTAACTTTTGCACGAGTTTTTAAATGCCATCCAGTTGAAAAGGGCTTAAAGAAAGTCCTGTGTTACAGAATCCTTTGGTAAGCGTATAAGTCCTATCGTGCGTATTGGTAAAGGTCCAGTGATTTAATCCTATGTCCGTCATCAAAGAATGTCTCAGTAGTTATGACCAGTAGGGTCGGTTTAAGTATTGTATCGACCTCAGAGTACAACCAGTGATTGGCCAAGAGTTAGATCACATAATTCTGGCCTAGTCTATAAGTAGGAGCGGGCAATTAACACACACCTTATATGTCCAAAAACTCAACAAAATTCTCCTCAAACGACAAGGGAACTGGCAGAGTAAATGGAATACTCATTAAAAGGATTTTCCCAAGGGCAGCAGCGCAAAGTGAAGCACAAACAGCCTCGTCCTGTATTTAAACTAGTTAAAGAAAGAGACCTAATATTACAATTTCTTATCCTTAACAAACTTCCGGTAATGGATAGGGTTTTTTTTTTTGTTGTTGTACCAATTGAGAAAAACGAGTAAATAATTGCTCACTCGTGAACGACAACAGATTGGCATCACTTAAACGGAGGAAAAAACGCAGCACTATCCCTGCTTCTTTTTTGTTTCTCTTGTTTTTCTTGTTGTTTATTTGTTGTTGTTTTTTGTTTGTTTTTTTTGGCGGGAGGGATTGACTTGCTTTTTTTTTTCTTCCATTTTTTTTTTTTCACCCGCGATTCTACATGACAGAATATCAAAAAAGATACGTCTGAAATCAAGAAGAAGAACACCGTACAAAAGAAATTACTGTCTTTTCATTGTCTTCCGGAGAAAGTCAATATCAGTGGGCTGGAATTGTGGCTGAAAATGCAGAGTTGTATAAAGATGATGTTGGCCTTTGACAGCCGTCATCATCTAACGGTTGACTTGGTGAAATTTATGACGAAGTCACTCTGACTATTTCCGGTAAATTGATGTTTCGGCGTCCCCCCCCCTTTTTTTCTCGCTCGTTTCGTGCGAAAGATTCTACAGACTAAAGAGAAAAAATGAAATCTTGTTCGAAATAATTACAAAGAGTTACATATTTCTTTTGGAACATAACATCTGTTCTTCATAAAAAAATGGCTATATGCTTTTTTTAGTATGTCTCAAACATCTTATATATATATATATATATATATATATATATGTGTGTGTGTGTGTGTGTGTGTGTGTGTGTGTGTGTGTGTGTGCATAACATGCTGAAGGTTTGCCTACACACACACAAATATATATATGTATATGTGTGTGTGTGTGTGTGTGTGTAAGTATGCACGCATGCATATACTACACAATGCATATATATTTTTTAGTATTTCTCAAACATCTTATTATGTATATATATATATATATATATATATATATATATATATATATATGTGTGTGTGTGTGTGTGTGTGTGTGTGTGCATAATAAAACGTTGAAAGTTTGCCTACACACACACACACACATACACAAATATATGTATATATATATATATATATATATATGTGTGTGTATGTGTGTGTGTGTGTGTGTGTGAGGAAAAATGAGTAAAGAAAAGAAATGTAGATGGATAAAATGAATTTAATCGATATCACATTAATCGATATCACTTACACATGTGTTTCGGTCAGTTTATGTGTGTGAAAATATTTCGCACACATAGAAGAATCGACCTTCATTAGAGTGAACATTTATTTTGAATCAAATATTCACTCTGATGAAGGTCGATTCTTCTTTGTGTGCGAAATATTTTCACACACATAAACTGACCGAAACACATGTGTAAGTGATATCGATTAATGTGATATCGATTAAATTCATTTTATCCATCTACATTTTAAATTCATTTTATCCATCTACATATTGTCGGATTCAATTCCTTTTCCATTTTCACATATATATATATATGTGTGTGTGTGTGTGTGTGTGTGTAGGCAAACTTTCACCGTGTGTACGTATGCACACGTGCATATAAAATATAATGCATATATATTTTTAGTATGTCTCAAACATCTTATCATATATATATATATATATATATATATATATATATATATACTAGCAAATATATGCACCCTCCGGGTGCAAGTATTTAAGTTTTAATGTAATAAAATATTGTATTAAATTAGAAAGGCTAATGAAACTAAATAAGAATACAGATAAAAAGATTTGAAACAGAGGGAGTATAATAAAAGATTTGAAACAGAGGGGTATGATAAAAAATGGAATAAATGAAACTTACTCTTCCATCACTCTCGTCTTTCATTGTTATTTTTTCTAATTTAAGTATTTAGTTAAAAGAGGAAGTAAAGAATAAAATGACCGTTATTTTTTCTTGTTAATGGATTTCATTTAAGATTCATTGAAGAGATTTTTGCTTATATTCATTAAAATAAAACCAAACAGTTAGAAATCAATAATACTAAGCACATATTTATTAAATTCGATTTTTTAATATCAATATGCAAATTAGCCTTCCCGTTCAAACTGTAAACTGCTATTTTGTTGTATATATAAATATAATTGTATGCTGTCAGTATGTAGAAATAGTTAACAGTATTAATAATGTAAGACAATTTTATTAATAATTGAGGTTTAGATAAAAATAAAATAGTGGAGAATGTGATGTCAATAACTAAGAGAATTGTGACTTGAGTAGGAATATAGTTTCGGTTACAGACAGAAAAACACACAATCTCCATTATAATAATAATAATAATATATATATATATATATATTTGTGTGTATGTGTGTGTGTTTGTTTATGTAGGCAAACTGTCAGTGTGTGTAAGTATGCACACATGCATATAATATATAATCCATATATATTTTATAGCATATCTCAAACATCTTATTATATTTATATATATTATATATATATATATGTGTGTGTGTGTGTGTCTGTGTAACCATTACACTAACCATTACACTAGCTGGCTTCCCCAGAATTTCTCGTTTATTTTAAACTGATGTGTATATCGCACTTTTTGGGTGACTTATAGCACGACAGTATGAAGTGGACAAACAATGTGTTTGAAATGGCACAAGTGTATGTGTGCGTGCGTGTCTTTGCACACCAATCACGAGCGATTCTTTCAGCTATGGCACCCTCTCCATACACAGCAACAATGTCGCGCGAAGCTTTTGCGGCCTGAGAACCTTGCTTAACTTGACAATCCATGATCTGAAATTAAACAAAAATTAACTAAAAATTAACTCGAAAAAAAAAAAATGATTAAAAAATAGAATTCTAAAAAAAAAAAAAAATAGATTTCAAAATTTTAAAAAACGCAATAAATTTAAAAAAAACAAAAAAAACGGCTGAACTTAGTTGTCAACCCAATGGAAGACAGGAGTGGTACTATTTCACCAACAGCTGAGGGTAGAGGGATTTATACATTTCCCAAGAGTATTAGTCCGAAATTGAACGTGATAGCGCGACTAGAGTTAGATCTCGCTTTAACTAGTTAACATAAAAAAACGTATCCATTTTTTTCCAGCTATAGGTTAAATAATACCTTTATTCTCCCACATATGTTGTTATGGTATCTGGGGAATTGAATAAAACTATGTGTACACAAAATATGTCTCCATGTTCTTTAATTAATAATAAGAACAAAATAGAACTTAGAATGCAGGGAAAGACAAGTCCATTACTGGAAGTTTATTAAGGATAAGAAATTGTAATATTAGGACTCTTTCTTTAACTAGTTTAAATCCAGGACGAGGCTGTTTGTGCTTCACTTTGCGCTGCTGCCCTTGGGAAAAGCATAAACTATTTTCTTTTTCAGATCCCCATCCCAATGTTTTGGTTTGCTTTGGTTTGGTTCGATTCGGTTTCATTGTTTAATGGCATATCAACATTTGTGGGTTATTTAATGCTAAAGCCATCCTTGTAGAAGAACAGTAGTGGTATTATGTAACACGTAACTGGTAACGAGGGATTCGTACCTATCCATAGTAAAAATAAAATCAACCCAGTATTGCCCCCCCAAAAAAAAACCCAGTGATAATGCAGATTTATTTTACGTTTAAGTAAAGCCAATCTGGTGCCGTTCACGAGTGAGCAATTATTCACTCGTTTTTCTCAATTGGTAGAGAACAACAACAACAAAAAACTCCCAAAAAACGTATCCATTACCGGACGTTTGTTAAGGATCAGAAACATTTTAGTGAGCATCATTAAGAAAATATTAACTTAAAATTTACAGAATATATTTATTATATATATATATTATATATATATATATATATATATTATATTTTTTTATAATATAATCATATTTTTTCATGTATATGTTTATAAATAACTTATAAATAATTTGCAAATAACTATTCCTTTACATATTCATATATATTTAATAATTTACAAACAACTTATAATTATTTACTATATTTATATATATATTTACCAACCCCTCCGCACGAGCAGGGTGTGACACAAGGTCAATTTCTTAAGCAGAGTTCAAGAGGTTTGAATTCAGAGTTTTCCTTCTCCTAGACCAGTTGCCTAACCAAGGTTAAAAAGCCTAGTCTGCCCTACTATTTATCCATAGCTGGAAGGAGAGTAGGATTCATACCTTTCCCAAGGGTATTAGCGCTAAATGAAATGCAATTACACATCCAGGATTTGAACTCGGGCGACGAATCCATTTCCCATGACTTTAACCATTACACCACGCGCTTCCATACTATATTACTAAATTTATATATGATATTATTATATTTTATAATATAATTTTATGATATATATATTATATCAAGTATAACGTTTTAGTGAGCAATTATTCACTCATTTTTCTCAATTATTACAAAACGAAAAAAACTCCCCAAAAACGTATCCATTACCGGAAGTTTGTTAAGGATCAGAAACGTTTTACTAGTGATTGTAAAGGGTGGTTAAGTTTTAGGGGCATGATGGGAAGGCTGTTTTTGTTTGTGTGGCATTCTGGGAAGTGTGTTCTAGTCGAGTATTTTATCAATTTCGTGATTTATATTCACGCAGCATCCTTATATAGTTCCATCTAGCTTTTTCTTCAAGCGTTTTGTTAAAGTCCAAGTGGTGTAGCCATACAGTAGAACTGACACGGCTTTTATTCTATTTTCATACAATCTCTTTAGGTAAAATGTAATACTATAGTTAGGATCATTCACTGTAATGATTCTATATGTAGTGCCATACCAAATACTAAGAACATACACAGAAATTCATCCGAAATAATTTTATAATAGAAATTGGACCATATGACCTTTAGGCACCCCTTCCGCGATCTCGATTCGTGAGGACACTTTTTCTATTTACACTGTCAAAATCCGGTTGTTTGTTAGGGGTTAGGATTAGTGTTATGGGTTAGGGTTAGCGGTTAGTTTTATAATTTAAAAAAATTGTCTGTTAACAATTAACCGGATTTTGAAGGTGTAAATGGAAAAAAAAATGTCCCCCACGAATGGAGATCGCAAAAGGGGTGCCTAAAGGTCATATGGTCCTAGAAATCTATGCAGGAATTGTAATATTAGGCATGTTCCTTTAACTAGTTCAAATCCAGGACGAGGTTATTTGCATTTCACTGTGCGCTGCTGCCCTTGGGAAAGGCGTAAACCATTCTCTTTTCCGTGTCCCTATCCTGATCAACAGGTTTGGTTTTGTTGTTTCATTGTATGATGGCTTATTAACATTCGTGGGTTATCTAATGCGAAAGATATCCTTGTAAAAGATAGTGGTACTATTTAACCCATATCTGGGGGATGAAGGAATTCAGATCTAATGTTACATAATGTATGCGGTTGCATAATATTATTGTCAATCCCCTGTATTTCTAAGGGGATGGCCCTTTTCATATCACGGGCGAGACTTTCCATGGAATGGTACAGAAAGCCCGCGAAATACGTGAAGTCACGTGGGACCTGGTTGGCTCCTCAGTTTTCAGTGAAGATGTCCTGCCTTAACTGTAACTCACTCAGCATACGCGCGCTATGTTAGTCAGATGTTAGTTACATGAAATGTTTAGTTAAGGAAATAAAAGTTTAAGAAAAATAACACGGTCTTGTGATTAATGAATGTCTTGGTAACAAGACTGATATAGAAGAAGAAATGAGTTAAGTGCGACCGACTGCCAAGACGAAGTCATCAAGACGAAGTCCCAAGAAGAAGAACCTAAGATAGAAAAGACGTCAGAAGAAGAAGTAAAGTAAGTAATGAGAAGGGTATACAACACTAAGCCATGATGGTAGCTGCTCGTATCTCAAAGGAAATGGTATATATTAACTAGATGCAGCTACCATTACCACTTTCAGCATTTGACATGCCCCACACAAGTGACTTTTTTTTTTTAAATGTGAAAGATATTTCTGTCGACCCTGTATAAATTGTTAAATGTTAGTACATTTGCATATAACCGAAAGACAGCAAAAACGACACATCGTAGCTGGACGTTTGTAAGAGCAATAAGTAAAAGTAAGTAAAGTCGTCAGGGTTGCCTAACGTCAGTATCAGCCAGACAGCGAGGGAGTCTATCCCCTTTTCACTAGCGCTAGATTAAGGAGATTATTTCAGCATCTGAGGTGGAGCGCCACACCTACTATCAGCTCCTCCTTTTTCCGCACAGATCCCTGTGCTACTCATTCGCTGAGTTTGTGAGGGCCGGTATCGAACCTGAAATCTTGTGATTACTAGCCGAACGCTCTACCGACTGAGCTAAACCGGCCTCTCAAAGAAAAAATATCGAGGTAACTTAAAGTCAGCATCAGCCAGACAGCGAGGAGTTTATCCCCTTTTCACTTGCGCTTGACCAAGGAGATTATTTTTTGGTATCTGAGATGGAGCGCCACACCTATCATCAGCTCCTCAATGGTTTTAAATACGTCAATGTGTTCTCTGTCTAGAAATAGATATCAGACAGCAAAAGGTAGCCGTATATAATTCACATGACCTATGGTGGCAATAGTCACCCAGCGTACTCGGTATTACTATGTCGATTCTGCCGATTTGGCATTAGTATTGCTAAAATATAAACCAAAAAACTTTTGTATTCATTTATTGAAATCCGATAATTACTCGAGCAATGTTCCACCTTCAAATGAGAGTATGTATCCCTATTCTGTTGACTGTTCTTTGAGCCACTTCTTCACTACATATTTCACTTCCTCATCACTGGAATAATGTTTGTATTGAAAAGAAAGAATGAAAGATGGTTTCAGGGGGAAACATTATTGTTCTATTTGTACTGAGCTAACAGTTGAAAATGTTATTCCATGATAAACAGGTTGGAGTGATTCCAATTGATCAGTTGGATGCGATGGATATAAAGTTTATTGCCTATAGAACAGGATTGTGATGAGGATAAAATACAAACTATCTGTTGCCATCACAAACAGACCTTGTTGACTAAATATGAATGGCTTGAAAAGAGATGTATTCCATTTAAAAATCATAAAAAGCAAATTAAAGGCAGTTTGAAACCAATTTCATTGGAGATGGTAGACAAGGCAAAGGCTAAGTTAGTACTAATCCCAGACAAAAAAAAATCTGCCCTAATTTTCAAATATAAATCCTCTAACAAACAGGTCAAAACCGTCGACTGCTATAAACAAAAGCTGATAACGTTATCACAAAGACAAACACAGGATGTGCTGGTGTCTATTGCTCACCCTTTGGCCTTTATTTTTATTACTCTCCTTTTATCCACAATGTGAAGGTTAAGGTGAAATGTCTTGTTTGTAGATACTTTTATGTTAAATAAGTTAAATAACTTTAAATAAAATTAAAATTGATTATATGATTAATATTATTAAGTTTGGTTTGTTTTGTTTTATAGACTCGGCGATGACCATGTGATCATACTCCTGGCCAATCGCTGGCAGTACTCTGCTGCGGATATAATACTTACACCGGTTGTACTGGCCATAACTACTCATAACTGCTTTGATTTTCATGGACGACGGACATAGGATTAAATCACTGGATCTTTACAATACGCTGGATAGGACTTATACGCAGGATCGGACTTATACACTTACCAAAGGATTCCATAACTCAGAACTTACTTACTTTAAGCCCTTTTCTAACTGGCCAAGGATGGCATTTCAAAAATTAAAAATTTCAACCTCAGTTGGTCAGTTAATACCGATAAAGCTTTAAAAAAGATTAATTCTTAATGAGTACACAATTTTTTTATAAATACATTTTGCTATTTAACCCATAGATGGGACCCTAACGTACTACCATTCCAGGCCAGAGTTAACCAGGAAGCAATGGTGATGAACGGGGTGCTCCACATTCTCCAAACCTCCAGAACTGGAACCTCACCATCAGATAGAGTTTAACGTCATTCCCAGGACATGTAGACCCTCAGCCACCGTCTTGTAGCACCCATATGATAAAAAGTGTTGGGGTTTCCATAAGGGCAATAGGGTTTGGGCAATCATATAGGTGCTAGGGCTTGACGTGACCAGCCGATTGATCGGATGGGGCCTCTCCGACTGCCTGTCTAGCCTAAGTAAGAGTCTAAGTGGAGAGTTGAAGTTCATGTACTGCTCATCCACCAAGACTCCATGCTTAAGCATCACGGGTCGCCACCCACGACCAACAGGTGGCCCTTTGGGGGAGTCTTACCCCTCTGCAGAGGTGCAGCCGGTGCATTCTAACGCCTCAGCAGACAGAGCGGATTGATATGATTGAATATTATTAGATAATTTTCCTCTATCACGGTTTTGGTGCTCAAGGTACACCTTCCCCCAGGAGAACTAAAAAATTATGGGCACCGGGTTAGCTCAGTCGGTAGAGCGTTCGGCTAGAAACCACAAGGTTCCTAGTTTGATTCCGGCCCTCACCAACTCAGCGTATGAGTAGCACAAGGATCTGTGCAGTAAAGTAAGGAGTTGATGGTAGGTGTGGCGCTCCACCTCAGATACAAAAACAGTCTCCTTGGGCTTGCGCTAGTGAAAAGGGGATAAACTCCCTCGCTAACAGGCTGATACTGACTTCACGCCACCCCGACGACTTTACTTACTTTACATTTTATATATACTTGTCTGATTTAGAATTATTTTTATTTCTCTTTCCGTCTTTTAATTAGCACGAACTTTAGTTTTTGTTTCTAAACTATTTACCTTTGAAATTAAAGATTAGTGTTCCTTACCCTTATCAACCAAAAGTAATATATATATATATATATATATATATATATATATATATATATATATATATATTGGTTTGGAGGTTGATTTTGAAGGCTATCACAATGCAGATGTAAAGATTAAGGTAACAATGGTGTTGTGTGTTAACCTGTATTTTATTCTTGAATTTTCGAGATAAAATCTCTTTTTCAAAAGATCATTGGAACTGAAGTCGTCTTGTTATGGCATTTCTAGTTAAATGTTTAGTTTCTAGTTTTATTTAACTAGAAATGCCATAACAAGACGATTTCAGTTCCAGTCATCTTTTGAAAAAGAGATATTATCTCGAAAATTCAAGAATAAAATACAGATTAACGCACAACACCATTGTTACTTTAATCTTTACACCTGCATTGTGATATCCTTCAAAATCAACCTCCAAGCCAATATATACACAACGCTTCAAACAAATTATAAAACTCTCTTTTACATTTATTTATATATATATATATATATATATATATATATATAATAAGTCATCCACAGACACGTGTTTCGGCATATCATGCCTCTTCAGTGTAGCTAGACACAACTATCCTTGCGTAGGGTTCGAACTCAGACTGACCGCATGGTAGTCCGATATCTTATCCCCTCGCCACTGACAGCTGATGCGGGGACTGGTGTTTTTAAACTATTAAATACATAGAAATGTATGTATCTTTCGGTCACTGAGAGATCAAATTTCCGGAGAAATGATCATTGCTTATTTGCTTAGTAGTGAGAGTTAATTTAAATTACCAATTAGAGAGCTCATTACCAAATTTATGGGCTGACAGATATATATATATATATATATATATATATATATATATAATATATATATATATAGACAATTTCCATACATTTCTTTAATAAATAATTGAAGATAGTCCTTTTTATTTATTTTTACAATTGTAAAAGTTATTCCAAATCTTCCAGTTAACCATTTTTATCTTAAATTCAAATGTATACACTGTTGCAATTTTATACCAGAAGTAGAACAGATAACATTAGATACAATAAAAACAATGGAATCATTTCTCAACAGAACCTCACAAAGGTAAGAAACCTATTTTATCTTCTGGAATATCTTATATCTTATTATAATGGAGATTGTGTGTTTTTCTGTCTGTAACCGAAACTATATTCCTACTCAAGTCACAATTCTCTTAGTTATTGACATCACATTCTCCATGATTTTATTTTTATCTAAACCTCAATTATTGATAAAATTGTATTTCATTATTAATACTGTTAACTATGTCTACATACTGACAACATGCAATCATATTTATATATACAACAAAATAGCGGTTTACAGTTTGAACGGGAAGGCTAATTTGCATATTAATATTAAAAAATCGAATTTAATAAACATGTGCTTAGTATTATTGATTTCTAACTGTTTGGTTTTATTTTAATGAATATAAGCAAAAATCTCTTCAATAAATCTTAAGTGAAATCCATTAACAAGATAAAATAACTGTCATTTTATTCTTTACTTCCTCTTATAACTAAATACTTAAATTAGAAAAAATAAAAATGAAAGGCGAGAGTGATGGAAGAGTAAATTTCAATTGTTCTATTTTATCGATTCAAATCTTTTATTATATTCCCTCTGTTTTAAATCTTTTTATCTGTATTCTTATTTAGTTTCATTAGCCTTTCTAATTTAATACAATATTTTATTACATTAAAATTTAAATACTTGCACCCGGAGGGTGCATATATTTACTAGTAATAATTATATTAATTTAATGCTTAAAAAAAGAGTCCAGTAAAAATAAAGAAGGCTTTTCCATTAAGAATCTCTCTTTAATTTTTTTTTTTTAATAGAGGTCCTTTGGAAGAGATTTTTTCATTTATTCCATTCATTTCATTCATTTTTTATTCCATACATTCATTCCTTTTTTCCATTAATTCTTTATATATACTAGCAAATATATGCACCCTCCGGGTGCAAGTATTTAAGTTTTAATGTAATAACATATTATATTAAATTAGAAAGGCTAATGAAACTAAATAAGAATGCAGATAAAAAGATTTGAAACAGAGGAGGGTATAATCGAAAAATAGAACAACTGAAACTTACTCTTCCACCACTCTCATCTTTCATTGTTATTTTTTCTAATTTAAGTATTTAGTTAAAAGAGGAAGTAAAGAATAAAATGACAGTTATTTTTTTCTTGTTAATGGATTTCATTTAAGATTTATTGAAGAGATTTTTGCTTATATTCATTAAAATAAAACCAAACAGTTAGAAATCAATAATACTAAGCACATATTTATTAAAATCAAATTTTTAAGATCAATATGCAAATTAGCCTTCCCATTCACACTGTGAACCGCTATTTTGTTGTATATATAAATACAATTGCATGTTATTAGTATGTAGATATGGGCAAAAAGAATTTTATTAATAATTGAGGTTTGAGTAAAAATGAAATCATGGAGAAAGTGACGTAAATAACTGAAGGGAATTGTGACTTGAATAGGAATAGAGTTTCGGTTACAGACAGAAAAACACACAATCTCCATTACAATAAGATATTATATATATTATATATATATATATATAAAGAATAAAATATATATATATATATATATATTATATATATATATATATATATATATATATTAATATATATATAGGTAGGTAGGTAGTGTTTGCCATTTCCGGTTCTTAAAATCTATGTTATGCAATTTTTGAGCACGTGTCCACAACGAATTAAGCCAATAAACAAAGTACCCTCCCCCCGTCACCTTTGATGTAGACGTGTGGCGTAGATAGTGTAGGTGACAGAGATATCACGCCCTGTCATGCCTTGCAGCGGTGTTCATCTGTCGTTCTTTAGCGAAACTCCCGCCATGGCGTTGGCGCCGGCGGTATTTCTAGCTTTTCGAACCGATCAAACCTCGCCTTTGAAGGCGTGTTAAACCACTCCTATAATCAGTTATATATATATATATATATATATATATATATATATATATATATATATATATGAATGCGTGTGTGTGTACGCATTTATATATATGTATATATATATATATATATGTATGTATGTATACATATATGTACAAAGGATATGTGAAGTCCACCATATCTCCCTCAGGTACTGTGACACCGGATGTCAAGATTGAACCCACTTCCTTTTCCTTTGCCATGGTCTCGACATATCTAATGCACCCCTACCGTTTCTTCTGGGTCTTTCATTCTTTCTCACTTTCTTTTTAAATGATTTCTTTCTTTCTTTCTTTCTTTCTTTCTTTCTTTCTTTCTTTCTTTCTTGGTTCGTGTTTAGAATATTCGACCTTTTTGTGTTCATTATTCTTTCTTTCTGTCTTTCTATTTATTTATCTTTTCTTATTTCAAAATTCAGTAATATTCTTTCTTTCTTTCTTTCTTTTTTTCTTTCTTTCTATCTTTCTTTCTTTCTTTTTTTTTACAATCTCGTTTTGTATTCTTTCTTTCTTTCTTTCTTTCTTCTTTCTTTTTTCCAATTTTGTTTTGTATTCTTTCTTTCTTTCTTTCTTTCTTTCTTTATTTTCTCAATCTCGTTTTGTATTCTTTTCTTTCTTTCTTTCTTTCTTTATCTTTCTTCCTTTCTTTTTTCCAATCTTGTTTTATTCTTTCTTTCTTTCTTTTTTTTCTTTTTTTCCAATTTTGTTTTTTCTTCTTTCTTTCTTTTTCTTTTTTCTTTTTTTCCAATTTTGTTTTGTATTCTTTCTTTCTTTCTTTCTTTCTTTCTTTCTTTCTTTTTTCCAATCTCGTTTTGTATTCTTTCTTTCTTTCTTTTTTTCTTTCTTTCTTTCTTTTTTCTTTTTCAATTTTTTATTTTCTTTTTTCTTTCTTTCTTTCTTTCTTTCTTTCTACTTATCATAATTTCTTTCTTTCTTCTTCTTTCTTTATTCTGAATATTCGACCTTTTTCTTTTCAATATTATTTCTTCTTTCTTTCTTTCTTTTTTCTTCTTGTCTTTTTTTTATTTCAAATTCAGAAATATGCTTTGTTTCTTTCTTTTTTCACATATATAATATATATATATATATATATATATATATATATATATATATAATGAAGAAAAAATATATATATATGAAGAAAAACCGTTGAGAGGAAGGCCCCGAAACGGTGCACATTCTCTCCTGATGATCCCATGCATTTGTAAACATCATTTGTTTTTTCAATATATCAAATTCACACTGTCGGATTAATTTCCTTTTATTTCACTTACTTGTCTACGAAAAATCAATACATATGGATGTTTACTTCCTCTGAAGATAATTATCCATAAACACCACGGATTTACCTACACTTATTGGTTACTTATTTAACAGTTGGATTGTATTATGAACAATTTTGATACTTAATATACACTTTTTATACAATTATACACTTTTTTATACAATTTTACATCAGGCTCTTTTGAGTCTTATTATAAACTCTAATGCTTCTGATTTTTAAATATTAGAAATAAAATTCATTTTATTTTTACATAAAATTCATTTCATTTTTAATACAGACAACGCATTTTTTGAAAAATTCCAACTTTGACTAACAGCGTTCTGTTTGCGCATTCTTCGTCTAACGGTCATTTCATCTTATTTTTGTTGAAGACCGATCTATTACATACGGTCGATACAGATATTCCGAGGGACCTCACATCAGTGAGGGGGACGATATATATATAATATATATATATATATATATATATATATATATATATACAGGGTGTCCCCAAAAACTTTTTTCATAAAATGGTGCAAAAATTCCATGAAATTATTTTCATAAAATGATGAAAAATTTAAAATCATTTCATAAAATGATGTGGAATTTTTGGTCTCTCTCTCTCTCTCTCTCTCTCTCTCTCTCTCTCCTCTCTCTATATATATATATAATATATATATAATATATATATATATACGTGTATGTATATGTGTGGTGTGTTTGTGTGTGTGTGTTTGTGTGTGTGTGTGAAGAAAATTAACAGATTAAGAAAAATCTGACAAAATGTAAGGAATTATTTCGGAAAGGTAAATAACGAACACAAAAAATTAGTTCAAACAATATATGAAAATGAGTGAAATGGAGAGGAATGTAGTCTCCACAGCCAACAGAGCTAGAAGGGAGGAGAGACAACAGCAGTTATAGTACGCATCACTGTTTGTGTGCAGTCAGTGGCCCCCGTGACTATCATTCAAGAATTGGCTTGCTCAGTCACTCGCGCTGGTGGAGATAAAAACGTTTTATGGACGCCACAGAAGGTTGCCATCTGAAGCGAATTTGGACAGCTATAATACTAGTACAAAATAAAAAAAACGCCCCCCGGGCGATGTAAAAGAAGATTTTTGAAACATATTGACTGAGGGGTGGGAGTAAAAAATTCAATGTCAGCGAGTTTGTACCCTAAGTAAGTAAAATCCTCAAATTCATTAAAGGATTAAAAAATAAAACAATTTGAAATGTAAACTTTAAATATGTATTAAAATAAAACAAACTATATATAGATATATAATACCAGTCATGTATTTATTAAAACTTGTTTTAAAAAACAATGTTGCATGCCCAAATTTTGAGTGTATTTATTCAATAAATACACTCAAAATTTGAACATGCCAAAAATTGGAGAATAAATTTTATTCTATGTTATGACGATTTTGGGTAATGTGACGTAAGCAGTGACGTAATTTTTGTTACAGACAAAAACCGGAAACGAATCTCCATTATTAAAGATGTGAGTCTTGGCCATTAAAGTTTTATTAAAATGTGTGGCAATGAAGAAGAAAAACTAGCAGGACCAGTGGATATACCACAGAAAGTAAGTAAAGTAGAGTCGTCGGGGTGGCCTAGAGTCGGTATCAGCCAATCAGCGAGGGAGTCTATCCCCTTTTTACTAGCGTTATACCAAGGAGATTGCTTTTGAGTCTGAAATGGAGCGCCACACCAACCATCAGCTCCTTACTTTACTGCACAAACCCCTGTGCTACTCATACGCTGAGTTGGCGTGGGCCGGTATCGAACCAGGAACCTTGTGGTTTCTAGCCGTACGCTCTACTGACTGAGCTAAGGTAATTTAATTATTACAAACTTTGATATGTTTACTTTAAGAGCAATTGCAAATAGTTCAATATGTAACAGGTATAATAAGCTTAATTTAACTCTCTCTCTCTCTCTCTCTCTCTCTCTCTATCTATCTATCTATCTCTCTCTCTCTATCTATCTATCTATCTCACACACATACCTTTTTCTTTCTTTTCTTTTCTTTTTATCTTTTCATTGTGATTGATTGAAACAGATTAGCGTTATTGCATCCGCGTGCTAAGCCCCTCTGTCTATCCTTCCCCTACTCTCTTTCATTCTTTCTTATTATATTTTTCTGTGTAACATGTCCTTTTTCTTCCCTTTCTTTCTTTATAAAAAACGGAAAGGTCCATTATTTAGCTCAGGTGATGTCACTGATAAGAAATAAGAATTCGATTGATAAGCAACACCAGAATATTAGGATTTACATTTTTGCATTTCATATTGGGGTAATTACATGTCAAATCATCCAGTCCATGTCACCCACCCCTTCAATTTTTCTGAATTTTTTCAGACTTTTCGATTGCATTTTTGGATTCCTTGTGCAAAAATATTTTTATAAATCAATTTTTAGGAGTAGGTAAGCTCGAGAACTCATTTTACCGACAAAAATAGATTACCAAAAATCGCCATTTTTCGCGAACACCAGCAAATTTGGAGAGCTAAAAATCGACATAACTCCGTCAATTTTTGGAATTGGAAGCTCAGATTTTGGGGAGTGTCTAACTTTACCATGGTCCAGACCTGTTCAAAATTTAAGAAAAATTAAAGTGAGTGGGTGACAATTTTACTTTTTCTGGATGAGTTGACATGGAATTGTCCATTGAACGATTTGTACGGTTTCGTTTTTAACCAGAGAGTGTTATAAGATGATAACGGAACACTAGTATTAATATATAGTTGGTTTAGTTGTATTTCTTCTCTGTTGTATGCAAACCCACCCGGTTTCGACCGGGGGTCCGGTGAGCTTCGGCCACTGGACCGGATCTGTTATAATAATAGCGTCGATCCCAGGGGGCCATCACCCCAGGCAACACCTGCCCCCTCGATTTAAAGGGGCAGGGCTGGGTTTATTGCCCAGTGCCTGAGGCGCCCCCCTTGAGGGGGAATGCCGACGGGATCGACGCAATTTTTCACCTGCCACTCCATGAGCTTCGGCTTGTGGGTGGTCCCACGTTAATAGGGACTTTGTGCCTGACCCGTACAAGTGGGGTACGCGGTAAATACAGTATGCATGTGTGTATGTGCATGTTTCTGTCTCTGAGTGTATGCGTATATATATATAATGTGTGTGTGTGTGTGTGTGTGTGTGTGTGTGTGTGTTCAAGATCACGAAACCATTGTTATTGCTCCTTAGTGAATGGGACACAGTCCTGCTAATTCCATCTGAAAAGTTGATAAAATTCATCGTGTATATAAAACCTGAACGATTAACCAAAATGAACACAAAATACTCGACCCCTGAGACCAGTTTAAGTTTGTTTGTACGGGAAACCAGCCCAAATCTTTAAAGAACTTGTCTGCTATTAAATTATTGTAAAATTCTCTGTACCCATGAGGAAAATTATCCACCTTGGCGAAATCCTAGACGAAATCATGAGTTTTCCTTGCATGGCTACTCATGATTTTAAATGTTTTAACAGCGACTGGATACGATGTATATGCAGTAAAAACACAGCTGTGCGCATGCGCGTTCGTTTTTCAGTACGCATGCGTGAAAGAAATATCAAAACTTCAGGGTTTTTTTTTAACTGCCCCTATCGGAGTTAGAAATAATTTATCCTTACTGACTGGTGTTTTATCAAACCGGTAATCTTTTTGATAGCGATCGAGGTGATAATATAAACATTATTACTTTTGCGCCAGTGGAGTGAAAGTTAGATACATTCGTGTCTTGACTTACGAGTTTTCAGAGTTACGAGTTTTTCGAGTTTTTCGAGTTACGACTCTTTCGATTTGCGGGCTGTCACACGGTCGATTTTTTTGCTTTGTGTAGAGAGGAAAATCCTGATGTACGATTACTTTTGCGTTAGTGGAATGAAAGTTAGATACATTGGTGTCTTGAATTACGAGTTTTCAAAGTTACGAGTTTTCAGAGTTACGAGTTTTCGAGTTGCGACTTTTTCGATTAACGGTCTGTCACACGGTCGATTTTTTTTGCATTGTGTTGAGGGCAAAATCCTGATGTACGATACTTTTGCATCAGTGGAGTGAAAGTTAGGTGCATCGGTGTCTTGACTTACGAGTTACAAATTTTTCGAGTTACGAGTTTTTCGATTAACGGTCTGTCACACGGTCGATTTTTTTGCATTGTGTTTAGAGCAAAATCCTGATATACGATACTTTTGCATCAGTGGAGTGAAAGTTAGATACATTGGTGTCTTGAATTACGAGTTTTTCGAGTTACGAATTTTTCGAGTTACGAGTTTTTTTTATTAACGGTCTGTCATACGATCGATTTTTTTGCTTTATGTCGAGAGCAAAATCCTGATGTACGATACTTTTGCTTCAGATACGCTTATGTTGATAAATTCACTAAAAGCATTTAAGTTTCCAAATTTTTTACACCAAAGAAAAATACAGTGGTATTTGAGATACAAGTGAGCTTCAGATACGCTTATGTTGATAAATTCACTGAAGAGCATTTAAGCTTCCAAATTTGTTGGGCCACAGAAAAAAAATTATTTATAAAGAAATAACCATCGATATATTAATACTCGTGTTCCTAAATTGTACGACCGTTGTCATCTTGTAACACCCTCACGTTAAAAATGAGATCGTCCAAATCGTCAAAGATGAAATGCAAAAATAAAAATCTGATTATCTGGTGTTGTTTATCCGGCGAATTCTTTTTTTTATGAGTGTCGATACCTCAGGTAAAATAATGGTCCGTTCCGTTTTTATTATAAGAAAAGAAAGGGAAGCAAAAGGGTATGCTACACAGAAAAATACAATAAGAAAGAAAGAAAGAGAGGGCAGAGGAAAGATAGAGAGAGAGAGGGGGTGAACACATGGAAGCGATAACGCTAATCTGTTTCAATCGAACATAATGAAAAGATAAAAAGAAGGAACGAAAGAAAAGAAGAGAGTGTGTGTTTGTGTGTATGTGTGTGTGTGTGTGTGTATGTGTGTGTGTGTGTGTGTATATATATAGACAGAGAGAGAGAGAGAGAGGGAGACAGAGTTAATTCAAGATTATTATACATATTTATTTTACATATTGAAAGATTTCGTAATAGCTTTTTGGTAGAGCATCTGGCTCGGAACCACAAGGTTCTGGGTTCAATACCGGCCTTCACCAACTCATAGTATGAGTAGCACAGGGATCTGTGTGGTAAAGTAAGGAGCTGATGGTTGGTGTGGTGCTCTACCTCAGATGCAAAAACAATCTCCCTGGTCTAGCGATTATGAAAATGGGATAGACTCCTCGGTGTTTGGCTGATAGCGACAATAGGCCACTCCGTCGAATTTTACTTTAAGTAAATATACCTAACGTTGTAGATAATCTGAACATTAGTTACATAAATGAGAGTAACCTCCCCTTGTTTGTTTCACTTTGAGGAAGCCATATGTTTTGGTCGGCCATTTTCATTTCACCGTAAATCAACCCTGAAAATATGAATTTGTTCGAATCAATACAACTGCATGTTTTAATACGAAAATATCATAAAATGTGTTCTTAATTGTGCTTGCGCATTATTTGAAATGAACTTAATTGTTATTAAGAACCCATTTTATACTATTTTCGTGTTAAAACATGCAGTTGTATCGATTCGAACAAATTCGTATTTTCAGTGTTGATTTACGGTGAAATGAAAATGGCAGACCAAAACATATGGCTTCCTCAATATAAAAATGAATACTCTTATTTATGTAACTAATATTCAGATTACCACGTTGTACTAATTAAATTGTCATACTGAGATATATCTACAGATCCTGCTAGTGCTAATAAATTCATTGAAAACATTTAAGCTTCTAAATTCATTTACGCCAAAGAAAATATTATTCATAAAAAGAATTAATATCAAAACAAAATATAGCGCATGAGTTGGTCGAGAGACTCGCTTTACACGAACACGCCCCATGTATCGATGTCTTCGAGTTTTCCTTCGAGATAGTGGGGGTGGTGGTAGTGGTTACACGCTAAGGGCACACACCAATCATCTAAATCATCAATCTTACAGTTGCTGACAACCGTGAGGGAGGGCAAGACTTGCTCGGTCGTTTGAGTATCCGTCTAGGAACCGCAAGCGCTTAAAGAAAAAAAACATTAAAAAATCAGGGAATTAACCGAATTTCATGAAATTTTCAGTGTTGATATATTAATAAATAAAAGATATAACGCACTAGTTATTTCATTTTTTTAAACTTTTTACATTTTTTTCAAGTCAGTTAACTTGGAACCACGTATCTTTGAGGCGTTACACAGATTCTAAAAGATACGTGGTTTTTAAATAAAATAACTGGTACATTATAATAGAAAAAAATATTAAAAAATTAGGGAATTAAGCGAATTTCATGAAATTTTCAGTCTTGATATATTAATGAATATAAGATATAATGCACTAATTATTTTATTTTTTAAATTATACATTTTTTTCAGGTCAGTTAATTTTGAACCACTTTGAAACACAAATTCTCAAAGATACGTGGTTCAAAGTTAAACTTACCTGAAAAAATATAAGTGTCCGTAGATAACAAGTAGAAAAGCAGACGTAGTGAATTATTAGAATATAGCAAAAGAGATCAGCATTGCCAGGGATAAAAAAATAATCCATTCTCTCTGCTTTTTGTATGAATGAACATTTATTGCCAGTTGTTTAAAAAGGACCAAATGCTACGTATCAATTTGGAGTGGTAATTTTCAGTGTTAATATATTATAAAGAAAATAACACTAGCGACAGTACTCCAAGGTTTGTGTATGGAGTTAACCGCAAATGTGGCAGACAGGTTAAGAGTTAAAGAGGTAAAACGAACGACAAGAGTGTGAATAAAAGACTTGTATTACATAAAGAACTTGCAGACTTTATTTTCGTTTGCACAAATATATAATATGTATATAATATGTATACAATTGTCACTTAGCTGGTTTATCCTGGGTTAGGGTATTAACGGAGCCCCTTGCTACGGCCTTCTGTTTCGTCCGGATATGATGGACTTTTACTTGCGTCCGACTCCGGTTCTGATTCTGATGAAGAATAGTAGGAGCGACCTTTTGTTCGATCCGTTCCCTTTCGTTGCTGATTCAGAAGATGCTGAGTTTCACACTTTGGGTTTGCCGCCAAAGTATGCTGGCTCATGATTGGTTGTTTGAAACAGAGGCTCGCAGACAAGGGACGATAACACCATACCCCAGAATTCTTAATAATATTAATAAATAAAAGATATAATGTACCAGTTACTATATTTAAAAACTTTTTTACATTTTTTCAGTTCAGTTATCTTTGAACCACGTATCTTTTAGAATCTGTGTAACGCCTCAAAGATACGTGGTACAAAGTTAACTGACTTGAAAAAATGTAAAAAGTTTAAAAAATAAAATAACTAGTCTGTTATATCTTTTATTTATTAATATATCAACACTGAAAATTTCATGAAATTCGGTTAATTCCCTGATTTTTTTATGTTTTTTTTTCTTTAACCGCTTGTGGTTCCTAAGCGGATACTCTAACGACCGAGCAAGTCTTGCCCTCCCTCACGGTTGTCAGCAACTGTAAGATTGATGATTTAGATGATTGGTGTGTGCCCTTAGCGTGTAACCACCACCACCACCGCCACCACCGCCACTATCTTGAAGGAAAACTCGAAGACATCGATACATGGGGCGTGTTCGTGTAAAGCGAGTCTCTCGACCAACTCATGCGCCATATTTTGTTTTGATATTAATTCTTTTTATGAATAATATTTTCTTTGGCGTAAATGAATTTAGAAGCTTAAATGTTTTCAATGAATTTATTAGCACTAGCAGGATCTGTGGATATATCTCAGCGCATGAGTAGCACAGCTTGAGTCTGAGCGGAAAGTGATGGTAGGTGTGGCGCTCCATCTCAAATGCAAACACAATCTCCCTGGTCTAGCGCTAGGGAAAATGGGATAGAGTCCCTTACTGTCCGCTTGATACCGACAATAGGCCCCACTGATTTTACTACGTCACATAATTCATTACATTCTATTTTATTATGTTTTTATACAATAGTGATGTTATTTTTTTCTTATTTAAAGAGACATAACAAAAAAAATAGGGTGTTTTCCGGTTTAGCTCAGTAGGTAGAACACTTGACTAGGTAATCGCAAGGTTCCTGGTTCGATACCGGCCTAGTGTATGAGTAATACAGGGATCTGTGCGGCGAGGTGAGGAGCTGATGTTAGGTGTGGCGCCCACCTCAGACGCAAAACAATCTCCTTGGTCTAGTGCTAGTGAAAAGGGGATAGACGCCCTCGCTGTCTGGCTGATAACGAATGAAGGGGAGGGGTATAGAATGGATTAATGACATTTCAGTTTATTTCCATGGGAAAATAGTTTGATAGACGAGGAAATAGTTGGTTGGCTGGTTGGTTAGATTTTACGGCAGGTCAACCCTAATTGGGTTATTTTATGCCAAGGACTTTGAACCAGATTGTTTTAGGCACCCCTTTTGTGATCTTATAAGGACATTTTTTTCATTTATCCCGTCAAAATCCGGTTGTTTGTTAGGGGTTAAGGTTAGGGATTAGAGTTAGGGGTTAGGGTTAGGCGTTAGTTTTATAATTTTTTAAAAATCTAAAAATCGTCTGTTAACAAATAACCGGATTTTGACGGTGCAAATGAAAAACATGTCCCGATGAATTGAGATCGCAAAAGGGGTGCCTAAAGGTCATATAGCCCAAGACATTTTTGTTTGTTTTATTCTTGTTAGGTATTCATTTTTTCAAAACTCAATTTTTGAAACACATTTATTAAACCAGTTTTTCAGGTACTGCCACTCCGGGTCATAATGGACCTGGAAGCAATAGCGATGAAGGGGTACTCCACACAGCACCAGAATTGGAATTTCACCACTAGATTCAGTTTAACGTCATATCCTGGACACTCAGCCACTATATTTTCTCTGACCACAGTGGAGTGTTGCATGCCATGGACTGGACAGCTGGCAGGATTCCGTCCTTAAGCATCACTGGTCACCACTCACAGCCAATGAAATAAACATGTACGTCAAGGTACCACTGTATTGTAAAATATCGACCATAAATACCTACTTTACTTTAGTTAGTATATAACTAGTATTTAACTAGTTATTTTTATTCTAAACCTAATATCATCATCATCCTCATCATCATCATCCTCATTATCATCAAGTTGTACCGACAGCCCAAATTCCCTTGACTCTCTCTCTCTCTCTCTCTCTCTCTTTCTTTCTTTTCTTTCTTTCTTTCTTTCTCTTTCTCTTTCTTTCTCTCTCTCTCTCTCTCTCTCTCTCACTCTGTCTCTGTCTGTCTGTCTGTGTGTGTGTGTGTGTCTCTCTCTCTCTCTCTCTCTCTCACTATATATTATATATATATATATATATATATATATATATATATATATATAGAGAGAGAGAAGAGAGAGAGAGAGAGAGAGAGAGTTTATCCGTTCGAAGAAGGGACATAAGCATCCACGAAAATTTAACGAAATAAAACTTTCTTTCTTTCTTTCTTTCTTTTATATTTTTCTTTCTTTCTACTTTTCCTTTCCCTTTATCTTTCTTTCTCAATCAATTTCGATCAGTCCTTACTTTGTATTATATTCCACCCTTCTTTCTTTCTTTCTTTCTTTCTTTCTTTTTCTTTCTTTCTTTCTTTCTTTCTTTCGTTATTTCTTTCTTTGTCTCTTTCTTTCTCTTATTTGTTTTTCTTTCTTTCTACCTTTCCTTTCTCTTTGTCTTTCTTTCTCAATCAATTTCGATCAGTCTTTACTTCTTTGTATTATATTCCACTCTTCTTTCTTCCTTTCTTTCTTTCTTTCTTTCTTTCTTTCTTTCTTTTCTTTCTTTCTTTCTTTTCTTTCTTTCTTTCTTTCTTTGTCTCGTTCTTTCTCTTATTGTTTTTTTTCTTTCTACCTCTCCTTCCTCTTTGTCATTCTTTCTCAATGAATTTCGATCAGTTGCCCCCCTTTTCTTCCTTTTTATTACATTCTACCCTTCTTTCTTTTTTTCAAATTACCTTCTTCTCTCATTCCCAATTTCTCCTTTTTTAAATTTATTCTTTCCATTCTTCTCTCTTGTCGTTATGAAATCGTCCTATTTTCTTTCGCGCCTTTCTATCTAGATATATGTTGCGTTCTTCGGTTTTCTTTTTTTTTCTTTCTTCTGCTAATCTATTCTTTATCAGCTTTTTGGGTTAATTTCATTTAGGCAATTCCCAGCATCCCTTTAGCCATCCATATTCGCTATCAAAAGAAAACATGGCCGACCCACAAGATTAACTCCAAGAACCCTACCACACTTTTCGCCTTTCGTTGCTTTTTGTTTTGTATCTCTCTCTCTCTCTCTCTCTCTCTCTCTCTCACCACACACACACACACACACACACACACACACACACCCTTTCTTTCATTTCTTATTTTCCTTCCTTTCCTTTCCATTCTTCCTTTCTTTCTTTCTACTTTCTCTCCTTTCTAGCATCCTTTCTTTCTTTCTTTCTTTCTTTCTTTCTTTTCTTCCTTTCTTTCTTTCTTTCTTTCTTTCTTTCTTCTTTCTTTCTTCTTTCTTTCTATTCTTTCTTTCTTTCTATTCTTTTCTTTCTTTCTTTCTTATTCTTCTTTCTTTCTTTTCTTTCTTTCTTTCTTTCTTTCTTTCTTTCTTTCTTTTTCTTTCTTTCTTCTTTCTTTCTTTCTTTCTTTCTTTCTTCTTTCTTTCTTTCTTTCTTTCTTTATTCTCTTTCTTTCTTCTTTCTTTCTTTCTTTTTCTTTCTTTCTTTCTTTCTTTCTTTCTTTCTTCTTTCTTTATTCTTTCTTTCTTCTTTTTTCTTTCTTTCTTTCTCTTTCTTTCTTTCTTTCTTTCTTTCTTTCTTTCTCTTTCTTTCTCTCTTCTTTCTTCTTTCTTTCTTTTTTCTTTCTTCTTCTTTCTTTCTTTCTTTCTCTTTCTTTCTTTCTTTCTTTCTTTCTTTACTTCTTTCTTTCTTTCCTCTTTCTTTCTTTCTTTCTTTCTATTCTTTCTTTCCTTTCTTTCTTTCTTTCTTTCTTTTTTCTTTCTTTCTATTCTTTCTCTCTCTCTTCTCTCTCTCTCTCTCTCTCTCTCTCTCTCTCTCTCTCTCTCTCACCCTTTCTTTCCTTATTTTCCTTCCCTTTCCTTTTTCATTCTTTCTTTCTTTCCACTTTCTCTCCTTTCTATCCCCCTTTCCATCTTTCTTTCTTTTCTTCCTTTCTGCCGTCCTTACGTCTGACCATCTTGTGAGTCTTATCAGAGACGCAGTGCATCATTGCTGAAACACATTATTTTTTACTACCATGACTTATCAGTAGAGAGTTTCCTCATATTACTTACCTAACTTTCCCTTTATATACACACATACATATACACGCACTTACGTACGTACACACGCAGATATCAAATTTCGGATAATTGGGACAACGGGAATAGATTAATTTGTCCCATTTAAACGGATACTATTGTTGGTGACATTGCAAAGTACTAAATTGCTACCCTTGCGAAATTATGGAATTAGCACTCTTAGAGAACGTTCACCTTGGTTTTGTATTTAGCAGTAAATAAACTAATAACAGATATGACACCAAAGATTTATTATCTAATAACTGTACAATCTGGCTTCATAAAGAAATTTATTAAAAAAACTAGATTAAATTACTCAGATGAATGTTACATTTTTTTCTCCAAATAAGACGTAAGAAATAATTGATAAAATCTGTTTTATCCATTTTATTCTATTTTATGGGTTAGTTGTAATAAATTATACAAAGAATATTATCAAAACAGAAACATGTTCAACCAGATTATTAAGCCTGAGCCTATTCTAGTAGTGACCTGGTTTGAATACAGCGTTATCCTTTTCCTAGACTTGGTGTCCTGGGTATTACGGTAAACTGCATCTAATGGTGTAGTTCCAATTTGGGATCTGTGGGTAGTATGGAATGCCCCTGCATCGTCATTACTCCCAGGTCCGCTCTGACCCGGAGTGGTAGTACCTGTTAGTGTCCTATCTATGACTTAAATATTTAAAAAATGAATATCTGTTTTTAGAAATGTGTTTAATAAATTGATACACATCAATAATTAAGCATGAGCAGTCTATAAGATGCAACACTCCACGTTCACTCTATCAATCGGTCGGTCACATCAAGCCCTAGCACCTATATGATTGTCCTGAACGTATTCCTTTTATGGCAAACTCCCACCCCTTTTTATTATATATATATTATATATATATATGGGAGAAATATGAGGAGGTTTACATAACATCCCGTATTTGTCTACTTTTCTCCACACACACACACACACAACACACACACACACACACACACACACACACATATATATATATATATATACCAATCCCTCCGCACGAGCAGAATGCGACACAAAGTCAATTTCTTAAGCGGAGTTCAACAGGTTTGAATTCAGAGTTTTTCTTTTCCTAGACCGGTTGCCTAACCAAGGTTAAAGAGCCCAGTCTGTCCAACTATTTACCCATAGCTGGAGGGAGATTAGGATTCATACCTTTCCCAAGGGTATTAGCGCTAAGTGAAATGCATTTACCACATCCAGGATTTGAACTCGGGGTGACGAGTCCATTTCCCATGACTTTAACCATTACACCACGGGCTTTTTATTATATATGTGGCTGAGAATCTTAATGTTCTGGGTATGACGTTAAACTCTATCTGATGATGTAGTTCCAATTCTGGAGCTCTAGGGAATGTGGAGTATTCCTCCCTCACCATTACTCTTAGGTCAACTCTGACCCGGAGTGGCAGCACCTGTTAGGATCCCATCTATGCGTTAAATATATAAAAAGTGAGTTTTAAAAAAAGCGTAGTTTTTTTTTAAAATTGAAGGCCAGAGGACACATCGACCGAAACGTTATATAGATAGCAATAAAGATGAGGACAATAGCCCGAATAATCCAAATAATCCAAATTATCAAACTTCATCTCAAACATTCAGATAAATAGTTTAAAAATGTGCTTAAAGTACTCATCAAGAATTAATAAAACAAAACGTCTTCGGTATAAAGTAACCAAAAAGTGAGTTTTAAAAAATGCGTACCTTTCCCAAGGGTATTAGCGGTATGTGAACTAATAGCCAGATAATTTAAGTGTCTTGTTTCAGGTCGCAATGTCTCTTGTAAAAATCTTTATTCCTATTTGTACTGCATCTCACATTTTGGGGATGCACATTCAGATCTGCACTCGTGCGTGTTTTATGTCTATATTGCGTGACTGTGTTTTCGTTTGTGACTCATTGTGTATGCGTATCTGTGGGGTTTTTCGTACACTTTTTGTGCGTTTGTTGGTGTGAAAACGTGTGTATTCGTCTGTGATTGTGCATGTGCATTTCTCTGAATTCATGTCGATAGTATATGTCTATCTATGCCTGTTTAATTATGTGTGTTGTGTGTATTTTTAAAAAAAAAAAAAAAAAAAAAATATTTTAAAAAAAACATCGTCTTGCGCATGCGCGAGTGTGCGCGCGCAAATCAAATCAGTGCTGATAACAGTCCTGTCCGATTCGGCGATAACTTAAAAGGGCTTAAAAACGATAATAATAATAATAATAATATAATAATAATAATAATAATAATAATAATAAAAAAATAATAATTAATAAATAATAATAATAATAATAATAATAAATAATAGAAAATATTATAAGATAAGTATAAAAACAAGAATATACCAAATCAACAGTAGATTAAAAGTTTAAAAAATAGATGAGTATGCTTTCAGATTAACAGATGCTTAACAAAGATAGGAAAAAGGGCAAACTCCGAGGCTTGCGTGCGAGAGGAGAGCTACCGAGGCTGCTGGGGAGCGAGATATTAGGAAGAAGAGGAATGAGAGGGGGGTGCAAAGGAATAAAATAGATTCTGTTGGTTGGAGAGGGTCGGGGAAGTGGGGTGGCTCTGGTGTTGTATGGTGCTGTGGGGTGTGCGCTGTTGTACGGTAAGGTACGATGCCGAGTTGAAAAGGGGCTAAGGGTTATTGGACTGGCTAGTGAGCCGTAAACGACAGAACGACAAACAAACAAACAGACGGGTGTACAGGTTGATTGACAAAATGGGACGAATAAACAGATCAGACGGGAGAGCGCCCGACTAGGAACCACAAGGTCCGGGGTTCGATACCGGCATTCGCCAACTCAGCGTATGAGTAGCACAGGGATCTGTGTGGTAAAGTGAGGAGCAGATGGTTGGTGTGACGCTCATCTCAGACGCCAAAACAATCTCCTTGGTCCGGCGCTAGTGAAAAGGGGATAGACTCCCTTGCTGATTGGTTGATACCGACTTTAGGCCATCCCTATCACTTTACTTTTACTTACTTTATATGTTTTTAAAAAAAATAGATTTGGCTTAAAAAGAAGAAGATGAAAAGAAAAAGAAAAAAAGGCAAAGATCCCGTTTAGCTCAGTCAGTAGAGCGTCCGACTAGGAACCGCAAGGTTCCTGGTTCGACACCGGCTCTCGCCAACTCAGTGTATGAGTAGCACAGGGATCTGTGCGGTAAAGTGAGGAGCTGATGGTAGGAGTGGTGTTCCATCTCACATACCCAAAAACAATCTTCTTGGTCTAGCGATAGTTAAAAGAGGACAGACTCTCTCGCCGTCTGGCTGATACCGAATTTAGGCCACCCTGCCGACTTTACTTTACTTTTTTATACAGACCCCACAACCATGCTCTTAACTCTACTTCATAATCCACAAAAAAACAAGAAAAAAAAGGAAAAAGGCTAAGCTATATATCTATTTATCAACTCCTCCGCACGAGCAGGATACGACACATGGTCAGTTTCTTAAGCGGAGTTTAACAGGTTTGAATTCAGAGTTTTCCTTCTCCTAGACTGGTTACCTAGCCATGGTTAAAGAACCCATAGCTGGAGGGAGAGTAGGATTCATACCTTTCCCAAGGGTATTAGCGCTAAGTGAAATTCAATTACCACGTCCAGGATTTGAACTCGGGGCGACGAGTCCATTTCCCATGACTTTAACCATTACACCACGCGCTTCCTTCTAAGGCTAAGCTATATATCCCTCAAAACCATGTTCCCAAATCTACAAAACCCTGCTACTAAACCTACCTCATAAGCCAAACAAAAGAAAAACCCCAAAAAGCAACAAAATAACAAAAAAAAAGGCAAGGCTATATATCCCTGTAAACCATGTTCCCAAATCTACCTCATAAGCAAAATAAAAAAAAAATTTTAAAATAAGAAAAAATTTAAAAAATATCAGAAAAAAGGCAATACTATACATCCCCCAAAACTCTGCTACAAAAAACTACATCATGAGAGAAAAAAAAAAAAAAAAAAAAAAAAAAAAAAGAAAGCAAGAAGCACGGGTATGAATTTTGGTGATTCATTTTGGAAATCTGTTCTGGCTTGTCATTTTCGAGCAAAGGGGAACACTAAATTGTCCCCACCCGTCAAGAAACAAATGAAGATTCATGTCAGATAAACCCATAAAAACTTTATATGACAAATATCTAACATTACAAAACATGTACTACATATATATATACGGTGTAAATTTCAAATCATTTACTCAACACCTTTTTTTCATGAAGAATGTCGACGCGACCCGTATACATAAACTAATAAATATACGACGATCATACAAAAAATAAGGTGAAATATACCCAAATAGTTAGTTGGTCGGTTATATTTTAAGGCATGTCAAGCCTTGTTGGGTTATTCTATACCAAAGACGTTTTATTTTATTAATTCTTGATGAGTACTTTAAACACATTTTGGTTTGTTTGTTTTGTTTTACGGCATATCAATCCCAGTGGATCATTTAATGCCGATAAAGTTTTGAAATAAATCAATTCTTAAGGTAGAATACAATTTTTTTTTATAAATACATTTTTCTATTTAACCCATAGATGGGACCCTAACAGGTACTACCACTCCAGGTCAGAGTGGACCAGGGAGCAATGGTGTTGAAGGGGTGCTCCACATTCCCCAAACCTCTGAAACTGGAAACTCACCATCAGATAGAGTTTAACGTCATTCCCAGGACATGTAGACCCGCAGCCACCGCCTTCTAGCACCCATATGATAAAAAGGGCTTGGGGCTTAAACACATTTTTAAAACTATTTATCTGAATGTTTGAGATGAAGTTTGATAATTTGGATTATTTGGATTATTCGGACTATTGTCCTCATCTTTATTGTTATCTGTATAACGTTTCGGTCGATGTGTCCTCTGGCCTTCTTCAGGTATTTCTTGTTGAATCTGGAGCCTTCTCGAACTCGGGAACCTTCTTCCCGTACTTAGGAGCCTTCTCGAACTCTTCTTCCCGTACTTAGGAGCTTCTCGAACTCGAGAACCTTCTTCCGTAATTAGGAGCCTTCTCGAACTCGGGTACTTAGGAGCCTTCTCGAACTCGGGACCTTCTTTCGGAGACATTTTTTTAAAACTCACTTTTTGGTTACTTTATACCGAAGACGTTTGTTTTGTTTCATTCTTGACGAATAACCAAATTTAAAAAAAAGATTTTTTAAAACTCACTTTTTATCTATTTAACGCATAGATGGGACCCTATCAGGTGCTACCACACTTTTTTTTAATACACAAAACTCACATACTTAAACAGGCATAGATAGACATATACTATAGACAAGAATTCAGAGAAATGCACATGCACAATCACAGACGAATACACACGTTTTCACACCAATAAACGCACAAAAAGTGTAGGAAACTCCACAGATACGCATACACAATGAGTCACAAACGAAAACACAGTCACGCAATATAGACATAAAACACGCACGAGTGCAGATCTGCAATGAGCATCCCCAAAATGTGAGATGCAGTACAAATAGGAATAAAGATTTTTACAAGAGACATTACGACCTGAAATAAGACACTTAAATTATCTGGCTATTAGTTCACATACCTCTAATACCCTTGGGAAAGGTACGCATTTTTTAAAACTCACTTTTTGGTTACTTTATACCGAAGACTTTTTGTTTTATTCATTCTTGATGAGTACTTTAAACACATTTTTAAACTATTTATCTGAATGTTTGAGATGAAGTTTGATAATTTGGATTATTTGGATTATTCGGACTATTGTCCTCATCTTTATTGTTATCTGTATAACGTTTCGGTCAATGTACCCTCTGGCCTTCAATTTAAAAAAAAACATTTTTTAAAACTCACTTTTTATCTATTTAACGCATAGATGGGATCCTAACAGGTGCTACCACTCCAGGTCAGAGTTGACCTAAGAGTAATGGTGAGGAAGGAATACTCCACATTCCCTAGAGCTCCAGAATTGGAACTACATATCAGACAGAGTTTAACTCATACCCAGAACATTAAGATTCTCAGCCACATATATAATGAAAAAGCGCGTGGTGTAAATGGTTAAAGTCATGGGGAATGGACTCGTCACCCCGAGTTCAAATCCTGGACGTGGTAATTGCATTTCCCTTAGTGCTAATACCCTTGGGAAAGGTATGAATCCTACTCTCACTCCAGCTATGGATAAATAGTAGGGCACACCGGGCTCTTTAACCTTGGTTAGGCAACCGGTCTAGGAGAAGGAAAACTCTGAATTCAAACATGTTAAACTCCGCTTAAGAAATTGACCTTGTGTCGCATTCTGCTCGTGCGGAGGGGTTGGTAAAGTATATATATATATATATATATATACTATTATATATATATAATGTGTGTGTGTGTGGTGTGGGTGTGTGTGTGTGTGTGTGTGTGTGTGTGTGTGGAGAAAAAGTAGACAAACACGGGATGTTATGGAAACCTCCTCTATTTCTCCATATATTATATATATTATATATATATATATATAAGGGGTGAGGGGTTGCCATAAAAGGAATACGTTCAGGACAATCATATAGTCGTGTAGGCTTGATGTGACCGACCGATTGATAGAGTGAAAGTGGAGTGTTGCATCTTATAGACTGTTCATGCTTAATTATTGATGTGTATCAATTTATTAAACACATTTCTAAACACATTTTTATACACATTTTTGATATTCCTTTTTTAAATATTTAAGCCATAGATAGGACACTAACAGGTACTACCACTCCGGGTCAGAGCGGACCTGGGAGTAATGACGATGAAGGGGCATTCCATACTACCCACAGATCCCAAATTGGAACTACACCATTAGATGTAGTTTACCGTAATACCCAGGACACTAAGTCCTTCAGTTAGCGTTTTCTAGCACATGTATGATAAAAAGGGATTGGGATTTGGCATAAGGATAAAATGGTTGGGACAATCAATAGGGGATAGGCTGAAAATGCATAAGCAGAACTTCTTTTCAAATACCGAAATGTTTACTGAATCGATTTGGTTTGTTTGTTATTCCTTTTTCCCTTACATATTTTTTTCCTACGTACACAGCACACACGTCAAGAGACGACACAGACAGCAGCAGACAGACACAGACAACACATAACATATATACTATGTTTGTGTGCGGTCAATTAAAGAAAAGTCTATATATAAGAAAGGTGCTCGATGTGTTATTAGTTCAAAGCAAGTCTAAAACAATATATAATATATATATAATATATATATATATAATTTTTTGGGGGGGGAGAATTATGTGCTTATTTAAAGTCATTTACCAAATTTGGTTATG
>CM042160.1:95517304-95523908 GCA_023376005.1 Doryteuthis pealeii | reverse complement strand
AAAAGGTACGTCATTAAGATTTAAAACACAATGGCTCTACTTTTTGCAGTTTACATTTATATCCTGAAGGAGCTTATGTTTAATGTTTTATTCAATTCTTGATGAGTACTTTAAAACATTTTAAACTAATTGAGTGAGAGTTTGAGAAGTGAAGTTTTTGATTAATTTGGTTATTTTTTAGAATTAATTGGACTATTTGTCCTGTTATTGTTATCGTGTATAACGTTTCGGTCAATGTACCCCTGGCCTTCAATTTGGAAAAAAACATTTTTAAAACACACTTTTATCTATTTTATTAGCCGCACATATGGATGTGGGTTGTTGATCAAACTAAATGCTACAAAACTATCCAGGATCAGAGTTGAACCTAAAGAGATCTCACACTCGATGAGAAAATAGGAGAGGTACTCCACGATTCCCTTAAGATAACTAGAAATTATGGAACTACATCATTACAGACAGCAGTTTTAACTCATACCCAGAAATTTAAGATTTTCCAGCACATATGAGTATTATGCGCCGGGGTTGTATATGGTATTTTAAATCGTCCATAATGGGTATAGTGAGTTCAGTCAAACACCATAACCGAGTTCAAATCCTGCGACGTGGTAATTGACATTTCCTTATTGCTGAATACCCTTGGGAAAGGGATGCATAATCATACTACTCACTCTCAAGACTATTGGATAAATAGTAGGCCGCACAACTAGGAAGGTGATTTTAATATACCGGGCTCTTAAGACCTTGGTTAGGCAACCGGTACTAGAGAAGAGAAAAAATTCTGAATTCAAACATTTAAACCTCCGCTGTAAGAAATACCTTATATTTGAGATGATATCAACTGCATTCACTAGCTCGTGAACAGATGAGAGATAGTATTGGTGTTTGGTTAATATTATATATTATATATATAATTTATTAATTAAGTATATATATATCTAATATAAATGTTTTGTGTGAGTAGTGTTGTTGTTGTTGTGTGTTGGTGTGTTTGTGTGGTGTGTGTTGGAGAAAATTAGACATACACGATTTATATGGAAACCTCCTCATATTTTTTCATTAAGAGTATTTAAGTTTCACTTTATAATAAATTTATTATAATATGTAATTTATTATACTAATTATTAAAAATAAAAGAAACTTTAGTGGAGATTTGACACATATGACAAACGAATACGTCGCGAGGCACATCATATACGGTGCTAGGGCTCGGATGGTAGAGCCCGGCAATAGGACTCGATCTATGGTTATTGTTTATCACGAAGTGAGTTTGCATTCTTTATAACGAAACTGTCATTGCTTAATTATTGATGGTATCAGATTTTAATAAACACATCCTGCTAACACCACTAATATATTTTTCAAATACACATTTTTGGCTACTATTCCTTAACTATATATAGGAATTTAACAAGAAGCTCATGGAGCATTTAAGGACAAACACTGGATACATTATCACTACATCACCGTGTATAGATGCGGACATTGGAGTAGAGTAATGTACGATTCCGTGAGAGAACTAAGAGGGGCGATTCCATACTAACCGCGATACGGAGCTTGAATATGATAGATACACGCAAATTGGGAGAAACTTAGTATATTAACAGTTGATAATCGAGGGTAGGTTTGATACCTATGATAATACAGATGAGCAGCAACAATCCTGTGATGAGAGAGTCCTTCAGCTTAGGTCTGTGCAACTTGCCGTATCGCCAATGTAACAAATAATAAACTAAGGTGATTAGAAATATATGTCACATAGTAATCAAGGATAACACAATTGCGCTTCGAGCTAACTGGGTAAAAAGTCAATGGAGTAGGGGATAGGGAGCACTCTTGAAATGCATAGGAGGACCACTGACACTAAACTTTATACTTAAAGAAATGATTGTGCCTAGAATGATTTACTGAATCGATTGTTTGTTTTTGTTATTCGGCTTTTATCCTTACATAATTTCTACGTACACCACAACACTCCAAGGAGACTCTAATAAGACGCAAACAGATCAGGACAGACAGACAGAGCGAAATTTTTTAACAAAGGACAGAGAATAAGTCTTATCTACATATATAAATCTAGGGCTAAAGTTGCGTGCGCGGAATATTAGAGAAAAAGTCTAATAATTAAAAAAAGTGCTCGAGTGTTATTATGTACTGAGCTAATCTAAAAAAATGGATTCATTCATATATATAATGAGTAAATAATAGACTTACGTTCGTATGACAATTGTTTTGCGGGGGTGGATTATTATGTCTCCTCTAAGTAGGTTCAAATAATGTCCCACTCTAGCGACCAATTGTGTAAAATTAATTAATTAAATGAATATAAAAGTGAATTAGGCATCATGTTGCATATCGTTTCAAATGTAAAGGCAGTAAAATCACAATCATGAAAAATATGATTCGATGCTCCTAATTAGGGCGCGAATGTACATACCGAAATAGACTTTTCTCGATTGTTTCGCTTACATGGTTAAGGCGAGAATATGCAGCGGCTCTAATTCATTTAATTTATATTAAATTTAAGTATAATAAATTATCGTTATGACTTCTAATTAAGCAGCATTTAACTCTCGTCTACTCTTACTCCTCCCAAAAATGTCGGCTTTCGGCCATATTTAAACTACATTGGTTTGAACACACTTCATATATATATATACATTATATCATTAATAAATCTGAACAATACAAGTCGTTACTTTTTCTCACATTTCCGTCTGACGTACTGTGCAAGCTCATGTGAACTTAAAGTAACGGAGTGGTCCATGAATATATATATATATATATATAATATATATATATATATATATAATATTATATATATATATACAAGGAAGTAGTTAAACATGCAGGATAGACCAATTATTTACCTTAGTTACATAATATATGACATAGATTAGTTGTCAACCCCTGTATTCTGATAGGGATGTGCCTTTTCATATCACGGGCGGGACTTACATGGAAAGTTACAGAAAGCCCGCGAATACATGAAAGTACGTGGGAACCTGTGCTTTTAGGCTGGACCTTCACAAAGTGGGCGGGTTTGCATAATTTTTATTTATACATGATGTTGAACGAGTATATTCACAATTATAAAGATCATCTGTTACAGCATAATTAATCAGGTAAAAAGCAGCATATCAGAGGTGTCGGTGGTGATGGGGCGGGGGCATATTTTCAATTTGAATATTTTATTTGTTTCTTATTTAAATAGTGAAAATGGTATAGTTCTAACCAATTTCTATGCCAAATGCTGTAAAACAAGGGTTTTTTCTGATTTTTTAACAGGCGATCTTTGATGCTATTTCCTCAAACAATGGTACAAGTAAAGATCTAATTTTTGGTATCAGTATTCAGTATCTAACACATGTAGGGACCGGTTTGTTTGGTGAGTCTGTGGTTGAAGAGAATCCGTGTTTTGATCCCACAATTTAAAAGTATAAGACTACGAAATGAAGTTTCCGTAGAAAAAAAAAGAAGACAAATTGATAAAAGAAACAAACTTTATATACATTCATTTACAATTGGTATATTCAATTCTTTTAGCGATGTTGCCGACTGTATGTGTCTGTACGTAGTTATGTATGACAAGTGTGACATGTATTGTTTATATTTGTGCGATTGGTTGTGTCAACATTGTAGCAGTTTTGTCTGTGATTGAAACTTGTGATTGAAATTTGTTCTTGTTGAGCGAGAGAGAGAGAGAAAATTGGAAATGAAAATACGAGATCAACCTGATATATCATTTTGTGTCTCCGGGCAGCGACTTCTCCCCATTGTGTCGATGTTGGGGGAGAACTTTCGCTGCTACTGTCGAGTTAGGAGCATCAACCCAACTCTGTCGAGTCGGGAAGAGCGTAAGCTCCCACTGTCCGTCTGGTCTTTCAGCTAAAAGGGTCTTTTTATAATTCTCTTTTGTAATTGTCTACGTGATCATTAAGCCAAAATATTCATCAAATATCAGGTGATTTTGCAATGATGCAATATCGAATGATTTTGGTGTCTGTGGAATTCTGGTGACATAAATTATCGGATGAATTTAAACCATTGTTTCTATTGTTTCTAAAATATTTCTAAACTAATATTTATTTGATTCTCTTTTGTTTACCTAATTCTAAACTCATGACATACAATTGTAAAACTAGTTATTTAAGAAAACTTAATTATTTTAATTTGGTCAATTCCACAAAAAATATAGGGGCCAATCCTATACACACAAATTTGCATAGATTGACAATTTGATTTTTTTTTTTAAAGCGAAAAATCAACCTGCCCTATGAGTAGGTCGGTACGATCCGATCTCTTATATTTAATGATATTATTAAAACAAAAATAATTAAATTTAAAAGAAATGTAGGGGTGACAAGACTTTTGTACCACCTTGTATATTAAAGGTAACAAGTAATCCAATAAAACAACTAAACTTAGTTTTAAGGAAACCTTTATGTTAGATAATAAAAGATCTTAAAAAATTGTCAAATTTATAACAATTTAAAAAAAGAAAAAGATTAACCCATTTTACTTTGTTATTTTTATTTTTATACAGAAAATCAAAAGTTATGGCTTTTTTATGGATATTCAGTGCAATCTATTCTAGAAGAATTATTTCTTTTCAAATAAAATTGTACTTTGCAGAATTTAAAAATAAAATCCTCATCTCCCATTTCTTTTTGTTTTTCTCTACTATATATAAAAACAATATTTTTAACATACTGATTTTTATTTTTTGCATAAACTTTTAAGAATAATTAAAATTAGTTTCCAACTCTCATTGATTATTCCCAAATTTACTTTATTTAAAATTTATATATATATATATATATATATATATTATAATATATATATATATAATATATATATATAGAATATATATATAATATATATATATATATATATATAATATATATATATATATATATATATATATATATATATATATATATCCATAAAACGGAATGAGCACTCTCTGGTGGCCATTACATATATATAGACGTGTGTATTTATCAGTTAAAATCCCTTCCTATTTTGTAGGTGACGATGGCCGAATGCTCAAGGAGCCTGACTAAATCGATCGGGTTTCCATCCCGGCTGGAGGTAGCCTGAAAATGTTTAGCCAGACTGAAGAGACGTGATACGTCGAAACACGGCTTCAGTGGATGACTATATATAGTTATATATCTGTCCGGAGAACTGGCATTAGACGCGGTACAAGACCAAAAATTTATTTCATTTTTATTTTCATTTTATAGTAATAATAATTACCACAAAAACTGACTTTCAAATAATTTACAGATTAAAAATTTAAATTTAATAATTTAAATAAAATAAAATAAAATTTTTAAATTTAATAATTTACAGATTAAAAATTTCAGATACATGTTTATTCTCTTTGCATGTCTCTAATATATATATTTTTTAAAATCTTTATTTCAAAATATTTTCTCTAGCTTGTTAATTGTAAGTAAGTAAAGTAAAGTCGTCGGGGCGGCCTAAAGTAGGTATCAGCCAGTCAGCGAGGGGGTCTATCCCCTTTTCAATAGCGCTAGACCAAGGAGATTATCTTAGCGTCTGAGGTGGAGCGCCACACCTACCATCAGCTCCTTACTTTACCGCACAGATCCCTATACTACTCATACGCTGTGGTTTCTAGCCGAACGCTCTACCGACTGAGCTAACCCGGCCCCTATCTTTGCTGTCTCTGTTGATTTTGTGTTTAAACATTTTAAATTATCTCGCAAAACTTTGATTTTAAATTCGTTTTCTTGTCGCACATAAAAGATGCATTTTAAGAAAGAAGTTCTCTGCAAAAGTGCATGAAGTTTTCCTATAAGTTGCACACACTTCTTTGTACGTTATCGTGCTTGTAAAATTTGTTCTGCTTAAGATTTAGGAATGTTAACCGGATATTCCCAATCATATGCTATTTGGTTTTTGTGTTAGTATGACGTTTGAGCTGTGGTTTGGCTTAAAGATATAAAGGAAGCACGTGTTGCATTTCCGGAAGATTTTTTTGCGCATGCGGGTTGCAGATGTCTGTGCATGCATTCTATGATCATTCAGCGGTGTAAAACGAAAGAAAGAGAGAAAGAAAGAAAGGAAGGAAGGAAGGAAAAAAGGAAGGAAGGAAGAAATGAAGGGAGGAAAAAGGGAAGAAATGAAGGAAGGAGAAAGGAGAAGGGAGAAAGGAAGGAAGAGAGAAAGGAAGTTAGGAAGAAAGAAAAGAAAGAAAAAGGAAGGTAGGAAGGGAGAAAGAAAGAAAGAAAGAAAGAAAGAAAGAAAGAAGAAAGAAGAAAAAAGAAGCAAAAAAATGAAAATGAAGAGAGAAAGGAAGTAGAGAAGAAAGAAAAGAAGGAAAAATATCGAAAGGAAAAAAGCAAGGAGAGAACGAAGAAAGAAAGAAAGAAAGAAAGGAAGAAGGAAGAAAGAAAGAAAGAAAGAAAGAAAAAAGTGGGAAAGGGAAGGAAGGGGGAAGAAGGGGAAAAAGGAAGAAAAGAAAGAAAGAAAGGAAAGAAGGAAAAAAAGAAAGTGGAAAGGAAGGAAGGAAGGAAGGAGGAAAAAAGGAAGAAAAGAAAGAAAGTAAGGAAAAGGACGGAAGGAAGGAAGT
>CM042160.1:95504804-95509804 GCA_023376005.1 Doryteuthis pealeii | reverse complement strand
AGCTTTTCATACCAGCGTTAGCTGATGGTCTCTCACTGGAGTTTGAGAGACAACAAGTCTCCTTCGATCTCCAGGACTCTCCTGAGTATTCTAGCCGATCTCAGCAATGCTGTTGTCTGGATGGTCTCAATTCTCCCTTTGATTTCCAATTTCTCTAGTTTCTTTTCTAAGCTTTTGGGAACCGTTCCAAGTGCCCTAACTACAATTGGTATCACTTTCACCCTCATATTCCAAAGATTTTTTTTCCAATTTTCTAGCAAGGTCTAGGTATTTGTTTATCTTTTCATTTTCTTTAATCTTCACACCGTGATCTGCAAAATCTACCAGTTTACAAGTTCTCCTTTTTCTGTCAATCAATACTAGGTATGGTCGTCTGGCTGGGATAAGGCGATCCGTCTTTATCTCTAAGTCCTGGAGAATTATTATTATTATTAAGGTTTTTCACACCAGAGCGAGCTGATGGTATTTCGCTGGAGTCTGAGTAACAACAAGTCTCCTCATGTTTCCAGGACTCTTCTCAGTATTCTTGTCGATTGCAGTGATGCAGTATTCTGGATGGTCTTAATTCTTCCACTGATTTACATATTCTCCAGTCTTTTTTCCAAGCTTTTGGGACCGTTCCAATTGTACCAATTACAATTGGTATCACTTTGACCTTCATATTCCGTAGCTTTTTCAGTTCTCTGGCAAGGTCCAGGTATTTTTCCAACTTTTCGTTTTCCTTCATCTTCACCCTGTAATCTGCTGGAACCGCAAAATCCACAATTTGACAAGTTCTTTCTTTCTTTCTTTCTTTCTTCTTCTTCTTCTTCTTCTTCTTCTTCTTCTTCTTCTTCTTCTTCTTCTTCTTCTTCTTCTTATTATTATTATTATTATTATTATTATTATTATTATTATTATTATTACAAAATAAAAAAAAAATAAAAAATAGATTTTTGAAACATATTGCCTGAGGGGTGAGAGTCAGCGATTTTGTACCCTAATTAATAAAATCATCAAATTCATTAAAGGATTAAAAAATAAAACAATTTGAAATGTAAACTTTAAATATGTATTAAAATAAAACAAACTATATATAGATATATAATACCAGTCATGTATTTATTAAAACTTGTTTTAAAAAACAATGGGACTGTCCAATAATGCATGTTCAAATTTTGAGTGTATTTATTCTATGTTATGACGATGACGATTTTGGGTAATATGACGTAAGCAGTGACGTAATTTTTGTTACAGACAAAAACCGGAAGCGAATCTCCATTATTAATAGATTATTATTATTATAATTATTATTATTATTATTATTATTATTATTATTGTTGTTGTTGTTGTTGTTATTTTATCAAATAATAATTATAAATAACAATAACAATAATAATATTATTATTATTAATTCTTATTATTACTAGAAAAAAAAGAGAAAGAAATTAACCGCCAATGGCAGAATAGTGCACTGTGTATATGTCTTCAAAGCCGGTCATCGTAATATGAATCGAAAAATAGTCTTATAAAATAATCCCAGTTTTCTAATATTTCAAAACTAATATTTTACGCTCTGTGAACCACAACTATAAATGAATTTATTAAACGACAGAGAGAGAGAGAGAGAGAGAGGGAGTATTAAAATGGGCCACGTGCTAGCAAATGAAAATAATAATGATAAAAAATAGAACTTTTACGCTGAATAGGGGGGGGGGGTTCAGTACTAAAAACCTAATTAATTAAACAGAGAAAGAGGAAACTGAAAATATCGAATAGCGGCAAAGGGTTTGGGTTTTTTTTGTTTGTTTGTTTGTTTTTGGCGTGGAGAATTCGTTGGTAATGTACGTCGAAGACTTCCGGTGCCATGGAAGCGTGCCTTCAGGAGAACATACAGCGTCACTTCCGCTGTATTTTTTTTGCCGCCTTTTCGCCATTTTGTTCTCTTTTCTTTTTTCCCTTTTTCTTTTTTCTTTCTTTTCTTTTATTGCCAATGGCACGTGACTTGGTAAGTGAAGATATGTCGTTTTGTCGTCTGTTTTCGTTGAGATTCGTTTTGTTGATTATTTGCTTCGTTTGTAGGTTTGTTTGTTTTTCCAAAGTTTTTCTTGGCATTTATAAACACTTGTGAATTATAAACTATTCAGTTCTTCTTTATTTATTTTGTTTAATGCTTTTTGTGTTTTGCTTACATTTTGCACCGAAATGTTTCTTTGTGTTTGTTTTTTGTTGTTTTTTTTTATCTATCTTTTTGTAATTTCTTTCTTTATTTTTATAAGAGTTTTTTTTTTCTATATTTATTACGTATTTATTACTTTCTTTCTTCATCATTTTATTTCATTATTCCCATCATCTTCTTTCTTTCTTTCTTTCTTCTTTCTTTCTGTCATCATTTTATTTTATTGTTCCCATCATTTTTTCTTTCTTTCTTCATTATATCATTTTTACTTTCTTTCTTCCTTTATTATTGTCATTTCATTCCTTCCTTCTTTCTTTCTTTCTTTCTTTCTTTTTTTCTTTCTTTCTTTCTTTCCGTCATCATTTTATTTTATTGTTCCCATCATTTCTTTATTTCTTTCTTTGTTACTATCATTTCTTTCTTTCTTTCTTTCTTTCTTTCTTTCTTTCTTTCTCTTATCATTTATTTTATCATTCCCATCATTTCTCTCTTTTCTTTCTTCATCACGTTGTTTTTGCTTACTTTCTTCCAAATATTTATTTCTTTCCATCATCATTTTCTTTTATTATTCCCATCATTTCCTTCTTTCTTTCTTTCTCCATTGCGTCATCTTTACTTTCTTTCTTTCTTTCTTCCAATTATTTCTTTCTTTCTTTCTTTTTTCTTCATTATTTTCTTCCTTCTTGTCCGGAAATTTTTCTTTTTTTCCATCTTCATTCTTTTCATAATTTCTTTCTTTTAGAGAAGTTTTTTTTGTTTCTTTTTCTTTGTTACGTCATTTTTACTCTCTTTCTTTCTTTCTTTTTGTCTTTCCGTCATAATTTTATTTGATTATTCCTATTATTTCGTCCTTTCTTTCTTTCTTTCTTTCTTTCTTTCTTTCTTTCTTCATATCTGTAGATATCAGGCTATTCCCCTCTCTCTAAATCTAACATCCCTTCTTTCTTTCTTTCTGTCTTTCTTTCCTTCTTTCTTTCTTTCTTTCTTTCTTTCTTCATATCTATAGATTTCAGGCTATTCCCCTCGCTCTAAATCTAACATCCCTTCTTTCTTTCTTTCTTTCTTTCTTTCTTTCTTTCTTTCTTTCTTTCTTTCTTTCTTTCTTCATATCTATAGATTTCAGGCTATTCCCCTCGCTCTAAATCTAACATCCCTTCTTTCTTTCTTTCTTTCTTTCTTTCTTTCTTTCTTTCTTCATATCTGTAGATATCAGGCTATTCCCCTCTCTCTCTCTAAATCTAACATTCTTTCTTTCTTTCTTTCTTTCTTTCTTTCTTTCTTTCTTTCTTTCTTTCTTTCTTTCTCTTTTCTTTCTTCCCCAATCGCTTCAGATTCCTTTTCTATTTATTTTCCCCTTTAATACGTAGATTTCTTTCTTTCTTTCCCTTTCGTATAATCTATTTCCTGACCATTTAACATTTTTTCTCCCTTCTTGTAGTGCAAAAAGTTTTAACCCGGTTTTTATTTACAAAACATTTCTTATGGAATTTCTTTTTCTTTTACATATTTTTTTTTTTTTTGGTTTATTTTGATTGAACTTTTTATTTTTTTAAATTTATTTTTCTATCTTATTTTTGACATTTAATGGATTTTGTTTCATTTTTTAAGATCTTCGAGGACTTTTTCCTTTTTATCTTTTTCTTTCTTTCTTTCTTTTCTTTCTTTCTTTCTTCCAGTCATGTCTTTATTTATTTATACGGAATAAACGGCACCATACTATTATTTCCGTCATATTTTTATTTTATTTTATTTTATCATTTTATTTAATTATTTTATTTTATTTCATTTTATTATTATATATATATTTTTTTATCTTATTTTATTTTATTTATCTTATTATTTTATTCATTATTTTATTTTATTTTATTATTCTATTTCATTTCATTTTATTATTTTATTTTATTTTTATATTTTATTTTATTATTTTATTTCATTATTTGATTTTATTATTTTATCTTATTTTTTTATATTATTATTTTATTCTATTTCATTATTTCTATTATTTTATTTTATTATTTTATTTTATTTCATTTCATTTTATTTTATTTTATTATTTTATTATTTTATTTTATTTCATTATTTATTTATTTTTTATTATTATTTTATTTTATTATTTTTATTATTTTATCTTATTTTGTTTGTTTTATTATTTTATTTTATTTTATTTTATTCTTTTCATCATCTCTTTCTTTTTCATTTTATTTTTTTACCCTTCTTTTTCTTCTGTTTTCTTTCTTTCTTTCTTTCTTTCTTTTCTCTTTCTTTTCTATTATAGATATAGAACAATGTGGATAAGAGTTCATTAGAGTAGTAGATACGGGATGACTTGATCATAAATATACTAGGAGGATCCGAAAAGTTATAAGCCCAACCAAGAAGGGTATGACAGTCTTTCAATTTTTATTCAATTATTATTACTAGAAGGACTTGTAGATATACCACATTATGATAATTTAATTATTACAACGTTTGATATATTTACTCAAGAGCTATTGCCAAAGGTAAAAAGTTTAATCTGGATTTAACACACTCTAATTTTTGTCTTTATTTTTAAAAATTCTTCTTTTCATTCTTTTCAATCGAAACAGATTAGCGTTATCGCTTCCTCACGCCCCTTCTCTATGTCTTTCCTACCCCGTTTCTTTTTTTCTTTCTAATAAAAACAGAATGGTCCATTATTTAGCTGAGGCGATGATACTCATAAGAAATAAGAATTCGGCGGATTATGAACACCCGATAATCGGGATTTACATTTCTGCATTTCATCTTGGACGATTTGGACGGTCTCATTTTTAACCAGAGGGTGTTGCAGGCTGATAACGGACGGAAGATTTAGAAACAA
>CM042160.1:95489804-95497304 GCA_023376005.1 Doryteuthis pealeii | reverse complement strand
GTTCAGGATTTGAACATGTTTCACAAAATAGGCTTGTTACAACGTTAACAATTGACATTTTTTCAAGCCGACGTTATAAGCGTTTCGGTTTTTATTCAAACTATCAACGGAGCTATTAATTATTTAAAAAGAAAACTGTTTTGTTATGCTATGAGCTTTTCCATACTTGGCTTAGCTGGCTTTTAAAATCGGCATTAAAAACTCTTTGTTTCAAGTAAGTTATTACTGTGGGGAAATAAGCTTCTGCTTCAGCCACCAAAATAACCCCAATGAAGTTCGTTGGTTGATTGGCTGGTTGGTTATTTTTTACGGCATGCCAACACTTGGGTTATGTTATGCCGAATACTTTTTTCATTTGTTGGGTATTCAATTTGTTTTCAAACTCAACACTTTTAAAAAATATTTTTTTCTGAATTCACTTCCAGAAATTTATCAAACCCATAGATGGGACCCTAACAGGTACTACCACACCGGGTCAGAGTAGACCTGGAAGTAATAGCGATGAAAGAGTACTCCGCAGTCCCCAGAGCTCCAAAATTGGAACTGCACCACTAGATGCAGTTTAACGTCATATCCAGGACACTAAGACCCTCAGTCACTGCATTCTAGCACATATATGATAAAAAAGCGATGGTGTAATGGCTAGGGTCGTAGGAGATGGCCTCGTCGACCCGAGTTCAAATCTTATACGAAACTGTCTACATTTCACATAGCGCTAATACCCTTGGGAAAGGTATGCATGCATTTTCTCTCCCTCCAGCTATGGGTAAATAGCAAGGCAGACTGGGCTCTTTAAGGTTGGTTAGGTAACCAGTCTAGGAGAAGGAAAACTCTGAATTTAAACCTGTGAAATAATTTGGACACCTGAAGCAGAGGAAATATATATATATATAAATATATGAATAGGAAGTAATGGTTAAAGTCATGGGAAATGGACTCGTCGTCCCAAGTTCAAATCCTGGACGTGTAGTGTTTCCCTTAGCGCTAATACCCTTGGGAAAGGTATGAAACCTACTCTCTCTAAAGATATGGATAAATAGCAGGGCAGACTGGGCTCTTTAAGGTTGGTTAGGTAACCAGTATAGGAGAAGGAAAACTCTGAATTCAAACCTGTTAAGCTCCGCCTAAAAACTTACCTTGTGTCACATCGTGCTTGTGAGGAGGGATTGGTAAATTTTGTATATGATAAAAAGGCTTGGGAGATTGTCGTAAGGGTAATTGGGTTGGGATTATCATATAGGTGATAGGGCTTGATATGACAAGCCAACTGATCGGAGGAGGCCTCTCTGACCGCCAGTCTAGCCCAAGTAAAGATCAAAGTGGTATGATACGTACCGAATATAATACGTAGCTTTATTTCTTTTCTTTTTTTTTTTTTTTTTTTTTGAAAGTGATATTTAGGTTAATTTGTAACCTCCTTCTCTTAACTGGGTTTTGTTTAGTGCAGGAAGCTCATTATTAGATTGTTTGGAAATAAAACTAAGGCGAACAGACGAGTGTCGCTACCAGCTAAACACGCTCATAAACTGCGACTTTCCTAGTTGTAAGCAAACAGAAGGTGGTAGAATGGATCTACCAAATTATTTGATTAACAACAACAACAACAACAACAACAACAACAACAACAGTACAGTAGCATTGATTGGTTCGACAGACCAGAAGACTCATTGGAAACACACATACGCACATAGACACACATCTATCTATCTATCTATCTATCTATCTCAGATCTATCTATCTCAGTCTCTTCATATGTATCTATCTATGTATCTATGTATCTATCTCATCTGTTCATACACATCTATCTATCTAGCTTGATAGCTATCTAGCTATCTCAGTCTGTTCATATCATCTATCTATCTATCTATCTATCAATCTAAAAATCTATCTCATTTTTATCTGTCCCTTTTATCTATATCAGTTCTTATATATATATATATATATATATATATATATCTCTCTCTCTCTTTCTCCCTCTCTCTCTTCTCTCTCTCTCTCTCTCTCTCTATATATATATATATATATATATATATATATATATATATATATAATTTGTCTCTCCCGTCGATTTCGACGTATGAGGATCCATCAACTTACATTGTCATTTTTTCAATTATTTGTCTTTTGTGCCTTTCGTGAATATATATATATTTATATATATTATATATATATATATATATATATATATTATATATATATATATATATATATATATAAGGTGTGTCAAAAGGTATCGAGATTTTTGTACTTTTTGACCCACCTTGTATCCTGAAAAAATTAACATTCCATTCATTGTTCATTTCTATCTTGGTAAATACAGCTTCAAACTCGGCACTTTTATGACACACCTTGCGTTCTGAAAAAAATTAGCTTTCTATTCCTTGTGCATGTCTATTTTGGCAAATACAACTTCTACCTCGATACTTTTATTACATACCATACCTTGTATATATATATATATATATATATATATATATATATATATATATATTATGTGAGATTTGCTAACTGTACCTAAAAGGGGGGGTTAATATTTTAGCTAGAGATTTAGCAATTTGATGAGGGGCAGTTCCAATTCCCGAAATTATGGGTCTTAATAGAATCCCTGATTTGTGTGTTTTAGGGAGATCGTAAATGGTGGGGACGATAGGGTGGTAGTCTAGCATTTTTTTGGTTGTTGGTGGTGGGGTCAAAAAGTACAAAAAAATGCTTCCACCTACCCAGAAGATATATAACAGCTCTAAAAAAATTCATCATTAAACAACAACATACACATCACCCCTTCTGACAAAGGAGGAGGAGTGGTCGTTATGTGTTCTAAACAGTATAATGACAAAATGCTTGATATCCTCAATGATCGTAATACCTATGAAATAATCTCTCCATAAACCATTACTAACAGCACAATCATTTTCAATAAAACATATTAAAAAAAAGCTAATAGGCAACACAGATTAAACTTGGCTCTCATTGATAGACTACCACCCTATCTTCCCCACCATTCACGGTCTCCCCAAAACACACAAACCAGGCATTCCATTAAGACCCATAATTTCGGGAATTGGAACTGCCCCTCATAAAATTGCTAAATCTCTAGCTAAAATATTAACCCCCCTCTTAGGTACAGTTAGCAAATCTCACATAAAAAATTCGAATAGCTTAATTGAAAAAATAAGAAATATAAACATGAACAACATATATTTGGGAATAAATATATCAGTGGTCTGAAGAAGCTCGTGAGCATACTCGCGAGTGGAAATGGTCCATAACCACGATACCCATGGTATTTAAGGCCTTTTTATTCCCAAATAACTTTGCTCTGTTTACAATAATTAAACATTGAGCTCTCACACGGAACCTGAACTCTACAACAAACTACTGGTAGAGAATTAGGACCCACCTAGAATCACCTTGTACCAAGAAACTTGGTACCGCACCAAAGTATATATATATATATATATATATATATATTATATAAGGTCATGTAGCGAGGATCGAACTCACTATTCAGTAGTGATGGCTTGGTGAGACGAGCTGGTTAACCACTGGACCATATGACATAAGATTGCAAGTATGGGGCATCCAACAAGGATCGAACTCACGATAGCTTTCTAATCATTACACCACACTGGTGCATGCAGACACATATATCGGAGTGTGGGAAAGACAGATGCAAGAAATTGAAGGTGAGAACGAAATCTGGAAATGGCGATACAAAACGGAAGGATACATAACGAATAAATCAAAACCGACCGGAAGTAAAGAAAAAAACAGCAAAGCTGGCCTTGAAGAAGGAATTTCCTTTATTCCATAAAATTTTATTTCATTTTAATCTAAAAGTTAATTTAGATAAACAAATTCACTTAACGGATGTTGTTAACTGCTTTAAAAGTTTAAGGAAATCCGTCGCTGACTTGGAAAGAAAAGAAGGAATCTCAATTTAAAATTGATTGACGAACATTTAATTACATTTTCTTTAGGAAAGTTTGTTTTTCTTTTCTCTTGAACAGGAAGGATATTCTCGATTAAGAAATAAGAGAGTAGCTACCAATAGTAAAATGACGAAAGAAAGAATGAATGAATAACGAATGAAACAACAAGAGTGGCATAATGAAAGAAAGGATGAATGAAACAACAAGAATAACATAATGAAAGAAAGGATCAATGAATGACGAATGGAACAACAAGAATGACATAATGAACGAAATGATGAATGAATAATGAATGAAACCACAAGAATGACATAATGAAAGAAGGATGAATGAAACACAAGAATGACATAATGAAGGAAAGGAATGAATGAATAACGAATGAAACAACAAGAATGAACATAATAAAAGAAAGGATGAATGAAACAACAAGAATGACATAATGAAAGAAAGGATGAATGAATAACGAATGAAACAACAAGAATGATGAAGAATGATGAAAGAAAGATGAATGAATAACGAATGAAACAACAAGAATGACATAATAAAAGAAAGGATGAATGAAACAACAAGAATGACATAATGAAAGAAAGGATGAATGAATAACGAATAAGAATGAATGAAACAACAAGAATGACATAATGAAAGAAAGGATGAATGAATAACGAATGAAACAACAAGAAGAATGACATAATAAAAGAAAGGATGAATGAAACAACAAGAATGACATAATGAAAGAAAGGATGAATGAATAACGAATGAAACAACAAGAATGACATAATAAAAGAAAGGATGAATGAAACAACAAGAATGACATAATGAAAGAAAGGATGAATGAATAAGGAATGAAACAACAAGAATGACATAATAAAAGAAAGGATGAATGAAACAACAAGAATGACATAATGAAAGAAAGGATGAATGAATAATGAATGAAACAACAAGAATGACATGCTTGTCTCCCCAGAATAGACCAATAATTTTTTATTGAAATCAAAGCGCGAAATTTTCAACTTCCAAACATATATTTACCAACCAATCCGCACGAGCTGAATGCGACACAAGGTCAATTTCTTAAGCGGAGCTCAGCAGGTTTGAATTCAGAGTTTTCCTTCTCCTAGACTGGTTGCCTAACCAAGTTTAAAGAGCCCAGTCTGCCCTATATTTACCCATAGCTGGAGGGAGAGTAGGATTCATACCTTTCCCAAGAGTATTAGCGCTAAGTGAAATGCAATTACCACGTCCAGGATTTGAACTCGGGGCGACGAGTCCATTTCCCATGACTTTAACCATTACACCACGCGCTTCCTACCTTGGTATATAAGATGTGCTACAATACTTAAATTCATAGACTAGGCAAGGTCACGTGGTTTATTCCTCCACCAATCAACAGTTTGCAATACTGAGGAGCACCAAGGAGCAACCAAAGGATTCTTCACTAAAGATCACACTCTGCTTAACACAATTCGGAATCTCCTGATACTTTTGTCAAGGTTGTGTGTTGGATTATTTTGTATATAAAGTGTGCTACAATATACCACTTAAATTTATAGACTAGGCAAGTTAACGTGGTTTATTCCTCCGCCAATCAACAGCTATAATGCGTGTCTGATTGACCACTTAATCACTGATACTGAGAGACGTCCATTTGCAATCATTGACGATGGGTTTGCAATGCTGAGGAGCACCAAGTAGCAACCAAAGGATTATTTACCAAGGATTACCTCTGTACAAGCGCTCTGGCTTGAAGCCTAAAGGGTGGCCCATAAAATCGTAACAATTTTCTTTTTAGACTGTTATCCTCATCTTCTGGCGTTTCTTGTCGAACTCGGGATAAGATGAAGTGTTCAGTTCGAAGTTCTGTGAAGGCTCCCGATTACAACAAGAAGTTTCCCGAGTTTGACGAGAAGGTTCCCGAAGTTCGATAAGAAACACCTGAAGAAGTCCAGAGGGCGCATCACCCGAAGCGTTGTTTATATAACAATAAAGATTAGGACAACACCGGAAATATCCAAATAATACTAATTATCCAGTCTCATCTTAAAACTTTTGTCAAATAAGAAATAAATAAATTCATCTGAAGAGGAAAAAAAAGAAAAAAGAAAAGATGAAAATATATACTCTTACCTCCTCGTCATCTATTTTGACTTTATTTCCCGCCTCTGCTTTGTTATCAGGACGCAGCCACGATTCTTACGACAACAGAACCATGAGTAGACGCCGTGCAAGAAAAAAAAAAAAATAAATAAATAAATAAAAAATAAGAAATAAAGAAAAGAAAAAGATAATGACATAAACAGAAGAGGTCCCTATGTAAAAAAAATAAATAAAAAAATAGATAAAAAATAAAAATAAATGAAAATAGATAAAAAAAAAATAAAAATAGATAAAAATGAAAAATTGAAAAAAAAAAAAAAAGTTAAAAAAAAAAAAGATGGCTACATCTGTTGTTCACGCCGGTTTTGTTGTTCTTTTTCTTTCCGTGGGGAAAAAAAGAGGATATTTTTCTGGAGGTTGGGGATGAGGATGAGAAGGTGATGGAGAGGGTTTCGTCGATGGTGCAAACAGGGTGAAAAAAAAAAAAAAAGAAAAAGAAAAAAAAAAAAAGTAGAAAAAAAAAGCCTTGTGAATTTATCAAGAAAGCGAGAAGCTTTTTTTTAGTTTTTATTTTTTTTTATTTTTTATTTTTTTATTTTTTTATAATTTTGTCATTTTTTAAATGTATTTATTTTTATTTTTTTTATTTTGTTGTCCTTTTTTTAATGCCTTAAAAAGTAAAGAGTGAAAAATTAATTGTATTGTTACCTCTTGACGTGTGTTCAGCCAGTCGGAATGACGTGATGACAAACTGTGGATGATGATGCAGGGATGCGGGGGGGGGCGTGGTGAGGGGCTGTTATAACCGTTTTGAATAATGTCAAACCTCGCAAAGTTACTTGTAAAACTTGACGGGTTAATGATAACGCATCATAAAACACTACTCATAACTTAATGTGCATGTTGCGAGACGCGTGATGGTATAATGGTTACCGGCGTAGGGAAATGGACGTGACGTTATGATTTCAAATCCTGGACCAGTCTGTTTGCATTTCACATAGCGTTGATTCCCTTGGGAAAAGTATGAATCCACTTATTCTCCCCCCCCCCCCGCTAAGGGTAGATAGTAGAACCGGCTGGGCTCTTTAACCTTGACTGGGCAACCAGTCTAGGAGAGGGAAAACTCTGAACTCAAACCTTTTAAACCCCGCTTAAGAAATTGACTTGGGGTGCTGCAATACACCACTTACATTTATAGACTAAGCGAGGTCACGTGGCGGATGGGTTTGGTATTTATTTGATCCACGGGGACATCCTGTTCTTATTCCGTTAACCATAGATGGGGTACAGGTGTTAAGTTGTGTACATTTTTGTTCTATGTTAATGTCGCCCTTGACCCTTGATTTTGAGGCATAACACAGATTCTCAACGATACGTGGTTCAAAGTTAACTGACCTGAAAAAAATGTAAACGTTTTTGTATAAAATAACTGGTGCATTATATATTTTATTCATTAATATATCAACACTGAAAA
>CM042160.1:95479804-95487304 GCA_023376005.1 Doryteuthis pealeii | reverse complement strand
CTCTCTCTCTCTCTCTCTCTCTCCTCTCTCTCTCTCTCACTTTATTTCGTTTTATGCAGATATACAAAATCTTTCTTTTATATATACTAGCAGGACCTGTGGATATATCACAGTATGATGATAATTTAATTACTACAACATTTGATAAGTTTACTTAAGAGCTATTGCTTAATAGTTCAGTATAGAAAAGATAGAATAATCTTGATTTAACTCTCTCTCACTTTTTTTCTTTTTATGCAGATATACAGAATATTTATTTTCTATATACTAGCAGGACCTGTGGATATACCACAGTATGATGATAATTTAATTACTACAACGTTTGATATGTTAAGAGCTATTGTGAAATAGTTCAGTATGGAAAAGGTATTTAACTCTCTCTCTCTCTCTCTCTCTCTCTCTCTCTCTCTCTCTCTCTCTCTCTCTCTCTCACACACACACACACACACACACACACTTTTTCTTTCTTTCCTTCTTATCATCGTTTCATTTCGACATTTTTTTTAAATGAGCGCCAATTACACACACACGCACACACACATACATACACATACATACACATACAGATTTTTTGATTAATAACTGAACATTCTGGCTTCATAAAATGTACCTTAAACCAGTGGTTCTCAACTTACATTTTTCACTTAGCAGTAAATAAACTAATAACAGATAAGACGCAAAACATTTTTCTTTAATAGCTGAATATACTGGCTTCTTAAAATACACCTTAAACAAACTGGATTAAATTATCTAAATTAATACTATAATTTTTTTCTCCAAAGTGAGCATCTAAAACCGCTAATTACTGGATTTTTGACAGTGTTAGGATTAGGGTTAATGGTTATTTCCTAGTTGAGTAACATGATATCACAGGGTGACCCAGAAAAAACAGAACCCAAATTATTTATTTATTTTCCCATTAAACTAACCCTAAACCCCAACCCAAACCCTTACCCTAACCCTAACCCTAAACGCTAACCCTAACCCTTGTTTGACTTAAACTTTAAAAATTAAAATTAAAATTAACAGTTTTATTAGAACATTTGTGGGTTCTGTTTTTTCTGGGTCACCCTGTAATATTACGTTACTCAACTAGGGGGTTTAGGGTTAGGATTTAGGTTTAGCGTTAGGGTTACTGTTAGGGTTGGGTTTGGGGTTAGTTTAATGGGAAAATAAATAAATAATTTGGATTCTGTTTTTTCTGAGTCACGCTGTAATATTAGGTTACTCAACTAGGGGGTTAGGATTAGGGTTTAGGGTTAGGGTTAGGGTTGGGGTTTAGGGTTAGTTTAATGGGAAAATAAATTATTTGGGTTCTGTTTTTTCTGGGCCACTCTGTTTTTTTTTCATGTTACTCAACTAGGAAATAATCGGATTAATAATTTTAGTTTTAATCGGATAAAATCTTAGAAATGATTTTCATTTTTTTATGTGCTCAAATCTGACAAAGACACTTCCTTTTTAAATGTCTAGTTGAATGGAGAAAAAAGTCTCGTAATGGCACTTTTGTTTCCACAAATTGCACAGTTCCCAGTGGATTCCCGTTCCCGCCCAGCAATAAGCAGTTGTTGATTCTAGCTTTATCTAATAACCTACCAGACATTGTTGACTCACATGGATGTGTCATATTAATTTCTTTCCTTTTCTTTTTCTTTTTTTTTTTCTTTTTTTTTTAATTTTTCTTTCATGTTTTTTTTTTTTTTGGTTCACGTAAAATCTCGTTTTGTTTCTGATACAACTCATCCCATTCCCTAAAGACAACGATGAATAAACATCCGGGACACCTACAAATGTTTCTATCCGTTTGTTTGCCGACGCTGCCATGGTTACCAACATCTCCTGCTGCATCAGGATTGTTCGATCAAACCCCCCCCCCTTTTGTTTGTCTTTTGTTTTTTATTTTTTTTTTTTGTTTTTGTCATTTTTGTTTTTTTTCAAATTCTCAGTCCGCTCATTCTATACAGTCCGTTGCTGATCTAATCAGTCACACCTGACCAATCAAGAACAATCGATGCACCCTCAAATCAAAAAGCCCTATCGATCCGAAACCACTTTCTCACCTGACTGGCTTATAGATAAAATTCGCAGTCAGATTCCATCTACGTTGTTGTTGTTGTTGTTGTTGTTGTTGTCCTTGCCATATCTTTCCATATCGATTGATCGTGAAGCGCCAGGTAGGAATGACGAAACAAGATGGAGCAGATAATAGCATCACGTGACCTAAAATCGATGACCAATCAGTGATCTACTCTTTTTCAACCATTCTGTCTTTCTTTCTTTCTTTCTTTTTCATTCTTTCTTTTTACTAATTTTTGTTGTTTAGCATTTATATATTTACCAACCCTCCGCACGAGCAGGATGTGACACAAGGTCAATTTCTTAACGGAGTTAAGCTTCAGATTCTATGTTATGACCAGTACATAGTTTGTTACAGACAAAACCGAAAGCAAATCTCCGAAAGACATTTACACGTGTTTCATATTTACCAACCCTCCGCACGAGCAGGATGCACACAAGGTCGATTTCTTAAGCGGAGTTCAGCAGGTTTGAATTCAGAGTTTTCCTTCTCCTAGACCGGTTGCTAACCAAGGTTAAAGAGCCAGTCTGCATAGCTGGAGAGGTGATCATACCAAGGGTATTAGCGCTAAGTAAAATTCGTCCAGGATTTAACTCGGGGCACGGGTCCATTTCCCTGACTTTAACCATTACACCACGCGTTGTTTTTAGCATTTAGCAGACTTTATCTCTCCAACTCAAAGTTGTTGTTTTATTAGTTAGGCCCGGGACTTTTTGAGGGATGTTTTATTGATAAAAGATTTATTGATAAATTTATTGATAAATTACATATTTATATTGATAAATTTATTTATTTTGATTTATATTAAAAATTTATATTAAAAATTTATATAAATTTATATAAATTTATATTTATATAAATTTATATTAAAACTCTTATTGATAAATTTATTGATAATTATATATTTATATTGATAAATTTATTGATAAATGTATTGATTTATTGATAAAAGGTTTATCCCTTATTGAGGGATGTTTTATTGATAAATCCAATGTTAGAAAAAGGTATACTCTCAGTGGTAAAATGTCTACTGTATTCCTTGAAATCCTAGGGAGAATAAGAGTGTAGTTCCTGTGCAGAAACTCTGTTGTATTTTTTGAAAGCCTAAGTAGAGAAAGATTGTACTCCTTGAAGTAGAGAATCCAGTAATAGTCTTTGAAATGCTTAGTAGAACAAGAGGGTGCCCACTCTAGCAGAGAATCCAGTTGTAGTCCTTCTGGTATTAAGTCGTTAGCATCTGATTTCAGGTCCAATTGACAGCATCCATTCGGAAAACTCGTAAATTTGGGCAATCGTAATTATTTACTTTGGAATTTGGATTTAAATCAGATTTGTATTTGCAAATAATGGATTTGAATTTGTGAGTACGGAACCTTACATTTGAATTTGGATTTAAATTGAATTTAGGTTTATGTTTTGATTTATAAATAAGAACTTTGCATTTTATTTGATTTGAAATCGGTTTTGAAAATAAAAACCTTACATTAGATTTAAAAGCTTCACATTATCTAAAATAATAACAAATACCGTCCATAACTTTTTTACTTTATATATAAAAAAATAAAACATAATAAATAATTAATCATTTATGTAATACAAATATAAAAAAATTTAATCTTAAAATTCCTTTTCTAAAAATCTTTTGAATACCAACCGTCACATTGTTTTAATACCCATCCTCTTTTGAATAAGTTAATTCGTCTTGTTGCCAACATCTCAAAATCCGCTACAATAAATAACTTTCGTTCTTTTTTGCAAAATTAAGGTTTTTGTTTTTGAAGCTGATTTGACATTTATCTCTGATCACAAACCCACGGAGTAAATGAGCTCTGATATGATTTTTTTTAAATCGAAATATTGATCAATATCAGCTATGATTATTAAATTGTTTTCTCTTTAACAGCATTGTGTGATGTTTTCATTCCACCTTTTCATACTCATACTGTGGATTCATTTTCCTTTCTTTTAACTTATATATATAATATATATACAGAAGAGAGAGAAAGAGAGAGAAGAGAGAGAGAGAGAGAGAGAGAGAAAATGGATATCTAAAATAAGAAAGTAAATAATGAATTAGATTAAAAAATAGAAGAAAATAGGAAAGAAAGACAGAAAGAGAAAGAAACGTATAGAAAGAAACAAACGAATAGGGTTAATGAAAAAGAGAAAAAAAACCAAAGAAAAATTCGAATAAGAAAGAAAGAAAGAAAGAAAGAAAAAGAAAAAAGAAAAAAAAAAAAAGGAAAAAAAGTAAAAAGAAAGAAAGAAAGAAAGAAAGAAAGAAAGAAAAACAAAGGAATATAATTAATAATGAAAGGAGAAGAAAAAAAAGACAATCAAAGAAAATCAAATACAGAAGAAAGAAGGAAAGAAAGAAAGAAAGAAAAAAGAGAAGACAAGTATAAGAAAGAAAGAAAGAAAGAAAGAAAGAAAGAAAGAAAGAAAGAAAGAAAGAATGTCTAGAAAAACAAAGGAATAGAGTTAATAATGAAAGGAGAAGAAAAATACAAAAAAATCAAATACAGAAAGAAAGAAAAATCGAATTCAAAAAGAAAGAAAGAAAGAAAGAAAGAAAGAAAGAAAAGAAGACAAGTATAAGAAAGAAAGAAAGAAAGAAAGAAAGAAAGAAAGAAAGAAAGAAAAAAGAGAAGACAAGTATAAGAAAGAAAGAAAGAAAGAAAAAAAGAAAGAAAGAAAGAATGTCTAGAAAAACAAAGGAATAGAGTTAATAATGAGACAAAAAAAATTGAATACAGAAAGAAAGAAAGAAAGAAAGAAAGAAAGAAAGAAAAAATAAAGAAAGAAGAAAGAAAGAAAGAAAGAAAGAAAGAATGACTAGAAAAACAAAGGAATAGAGTTAATAATAAAAAGCGAAAAAAAATCGAATACAGAAAGAAAGAAAGAAAGAAAGAAAGAAAAAGAGAAGACAAGTATAAGAAAGAAAGAAAGAAAGAAAGAGAGAACAAAGGGAGATAATAAATAAACAAGACAAAACCAAATGCATATATGCGCATTTGGTTGGTGGCGTCGGGGAGGCGTATATTTGTTATGTCCTTATTGAACAGTGCAACTGGTTTTACCAGGACGCATCTATACTGTGAATTTTATGATAAATTCTTTTATCCAATGTTTGCACCGCCCATCCTGCATTTTTTAGGCGTGGGTTGGGGCGGCGAAGACGCTAAAGTGACGCTATGCATTAATTTCTAAAGGCCCGACCCACAATGTGCACCGACGCTTCCAATGAATAACACCGTACTGTTTATATGCACGCGATCGCATACACAGGTAAATATTTATCAATCCTTTTCCCCACCCTGACAGTCCGTACGTTTGCGTATGTAAATACGAGAGGAAATACTTACTTGCGGACGCAATCAACCATACAAGAAGGCACAGGTATATTTATTCCCACCATACGCTCTGACCCACCCCTTAAACTCTTAAGTAAATATATGCAAAATATACATCTTACCTGAAATATATATTAACTCTTTTACTCTCTCTCTATATATATAATAACAGCAAGAAATGTTTCAAAAAGCACCAGAAGATTTAGCAGCCTGACGATGGTGAAATAACCTGAAACCTGGGTAGTTGCTTGTGAAAAACATTTATATTTAAAAAATTCAACAAATAAATAAATAAAGCTCCTTCAAATTTGTGGTTGAGCTCTGTGATTTCTTTGTTTAATCTCCCAAATTTAAATATATATATATATATATATATATATACTAGCAAAATAAAAAGACACGCTCCGGGCGATGTAAAAATAATTTTTTGAAAGATATTGCCTGAGGGGATGGGAGCTGAAAATTCAATGTCATAGAGTGTGTACCATAAGTATGTAAAATCGTCAAATTTATTAAAGGAGTAAAAAAAAAAAAAAAAAAAAAGAAAGAAAGAAAGATAATTTGAAATGGAAACAGTTCCGATAACTTTAAATATTATATTAGAATAAAACAATCTATATATAAATATATAACGCCGGGCATCTATTTATTGAAACAATGAGGATTGTCTAACGTTGCATGCTGACATTTTGAGTATATTTATTCTATGTTATGACGTTGGATTATGTGTTGGGTAATGTGACGTGAGCAGTGACGTAATTTTTGTTACAGACAAAAACCGGAAGCGAATCTTCATTATTAATAGATTTTTTTTTTGGGGGGGGCGAAAATGGGATTGGAATGAATCCGACAGAATGAGATAAAATAAGGAATGAAAGAACAAAACTCCGACAAAAATGTGTAGTATATTTCGCTGGAACGTTAAGTTATGCTTCCTCAAGCCTTTATTATCAATAAAGGCTTGGGGAAGCGGGTGTTAAAGTTCCAGCGAAATATACTACACATTTTTGTCTGAGTTTTGTTCTTTCATTCCTTATTTTATCTTATATATATATATATATATATATATATATATATATATATATATATTGTTGTTGTTGGCATCCTTCCCTCTACTGAAGACAATGGCGTTGTGTCCATTTTAAAAAATCTGTAACTGCGTGAGTGGCTGAACAGACCAATTCTTGAATGACAGTCTCTGGAGCAGTGATTGCAAACAAACAGTGATGCTTGCTGGAGTTGGTGTTGTCTCTCCTTCCTTATGACTCTCTTTTCTGTGGCGGCTTCTTTCCTCTTATTCACTCCTTTTCGTTCCATGTCTGATAAGGAGTTGCCAGGTAGCATGGTCTTCTGCACACGCCTCCCATGTGTTGGTGTTAATATGGCATGTCAATTTAAATTATTTTCTGCTTCTCTCTCGATGAGTCCGGATTAAAAACAAGCTCTGATGATGATTTTTATAAATCGAAATATTGTTCAATATTAGCTATGAATATGATATAAAATATTTTCATTTTAACAGCATTGTGTGTTTTCATATCCTTTTATATATATATATATATATATATATATATATATATATATAAGTGTATTCTGGCAGCATTTTTTCTTTTATACAAGTTTTGTTGAACTGTACAGACAATTCCTGTCGGACAAGTTTTTCGTTGATCCGTTTCAATTTTCGGGACATCTTTCTGGGGTGTAACTGGTATAACAGTCCCCTAAAGGTTTAAAAACGAGCGCTTTCGGCAATACAATTTGCCATCCTCAGGTAGGAAACGATGGTATGATTTCGTGTCTTGTTTTTACCGAGAACGAGTAGTAGCAAGAAATTAGAAGTGGGAGGTAATAACCATTGGTAGTAGGAGGTTGTAGGAATGGTAGTGGGGGGGGGGCGGTTATACCAGTTACACCCCGACACCAGAAAGATGTCCCGAAAATTGGAACGGATAAACGAAAATCTTGTCCGACAGGAATTGTCTGTACAGTTCAACAAAAATTTGTATATATATATATATATATATATATATATATATATAGAGATAGATATAGAAAGATAGATAGACAGAT
>CM042160.1:95473265-95474704 GCA_023376005.1 Doryteuthis pealeii | reverse complement strand
AGATTCACTCTCATTCTCACATATTCTTTCTCGTAGTGCACACACACCACACACACACACAACACACTCTTTCTTTCTCTGTCTGTCTGTCTGTCTGTCTGTCTCTCTCTCTCTAGATATATATCTCTCTCATACCATTCTCTCTCACGCACACACACACTCTCTCTCTCTCTCTCTCACCACACACACAACACATTCTACTCATGCTCTCTCTCTCTCTCTCTCTTTTCCTCTCTCTCTCTCTCTCTCCTCACACACACACACACATTCTATCTCATGCACACACTCTTTCTCTCTCTCTCTTTTCTCTCTCTTTCTCTCTCTCTCTATCTCTATCTCTCTCTCTTTCTCACATTCTCTCTCTCTCTCACGCACACATACCTCTTCTCTCTCTCTCTCTCTCTCTCTCTCTCTCTCTCTCTCTCTCTCTCTCTCTCTCTCTCTGTCTTTCTTACATTCTCGCACACGCATGCACGCACTGTACCCCTGTACCCCTCTCCTCACTCTCACTCTCTTCTCTCTCTCTCTCTCTCTCTCTCTCCTCTCTCTCTCTCTCTCTCTTATATTAATAGTATTTATTATCATGCCATTTTTTGTAAAATGCCGTCATTAATCTCTCATAATAAATTCCAGTGTCAGTGTGTCTGTGTGTCACATTTTTCCAACTTTTATCCTAGAGGCCGTAGCTGAACATGTTGAAATATTTTCTGTATATAGTTATTAACTATGCTTAGCTTAGATGTGGCACAAGGCCAGACTTATGAGGAGCGAAATGAGAATCGAACTCACTAACAATGGTCTGCAAATCTACCTTGCTAACCATTACACCACGTATATAAGGTGTGCTGTAATCCACCACTTAAACTTATAGACTAAGTAGGGTCTCGCGGTTTAAACCCCAGCCAATCAACAGCGCTAATACGTGGTTAGTTAACTATTTAATCGCTGATATTGACAGCCGTTCATTTGCGCTTTATTCGACATTGACGAACGGACCTGCAACATTAAGGGACACCAAAGAACAACCAAAGGATCATACCCAACACTGAGGGACACGAAGGAGCAACCAAAGGTTTCTTCGGTAAGGATCGCGCTCTGCTTAACACAAGGGATCCCGCTAGAGAGTGCTCTTGCTTGAAGCCTAAGGATGGCCACAAAAATCATGACACAATATATGACACCGTTTTGGAATTAGGTCGATGTCGTGAGCAAATTGAAAATAAAATTTCTCGACGTATCCGGACCCACAAACCTGAAATCACGGATTCCCAAGTTTTAATTACTGCGATTGTTTTCGACGATATTTCATATGATTTTAGTGACATTTTTGTGACATTTTTGTGTCATTTCTATGATATTTTTGTGACATATTTTGTGACATTTTTGTGTCATTTCTATGATATTTTTGTGACATATTTTGTGACATTTTTGTGTCATTT
>CM042160.1:95443265-95468265 GCA_023376005.1 Doryteuthis pealeii | reverse complement strand
ATTTCTTTTTTGTGAGATTTTTAAATAAGTTCAAAAATATTTACGTTCCTTCAATATGGCCTAAACTGATCACGTGGCATATTTTGGTGGTACCTACTGTATCTCTGTCTGTTTTCATGTTTGTTTGTACAACGCCCGAACGCTCATCCTTTCATAAAGGAAAAAGATGGTGGAGACCAGGAAAACCTATTTTTGTCTAAGTTTGGGGTTTAACCCTTCATTTTCCATAGGAAAAGCTAAATAAAAATATAAGAGTATAAATCAAGGATATATTAAAGAATTAATCAAAAAAGGATTACAAAAACAAATTAATAAAGTGTAAAACAATAAAAAGAAAAAATAAACAAAAGAAAAAAAAACATGAATAATAAAAATAAATAAATAACACTTTGAATGTTTGAGATGAGGCTTGATGGTTAGTATTATCAGCATTATTCGGAGTATTGTCCTCATCTTCATTGTCCAATTGGACACATGGCCTAGACAGCAGGTTCAATCCTGGTCAAGGGCGGCAGTAACATAGAATAATAATTAACACAAGCTTAACACCCGTACCCCAACTATGGTTAGCAGAATGAGAACAGGATAGCCCCGTGGACTGAATAAAGGGTTAGTTTCTAATTTCCGTGATGGCACCCGATTACGAAAAGAAGGTTCCCGAGTCCGAGAAAGTTCCAGAGTCCGAGAAGAAATACCTGAAGAAGGCTGGAGGGCACATCAGCCAAAACGTCGTACAGATAAAAATAAACATTAGGTTCAATCCTAGTCAAGGTCGGCAGTAACATAGGATAATAATTAACACAGCTTAACGCCTCTACCCCCAACTATAGTTAGCGGAATGAGAACAAGATACCCCCGTGGACTAAATAAAGGGTTAGGTTCAAAGTTCCGTGATGGCTCCCGATTACGACAAGAGGGTTCCCGATTACGACAGAAAGGTACCCGAGTCCGAAAAGAAGGTTCCCGAATCCAAGAAGGTTCCCGAGTCCGACAAGAAATACCTGAAGAAGACCGGAGGGCACATCGGCCGAAATGTTGTACCGATAAAAATGAAGATGATAACAATAGTCCGAATAACGCAGATAAATAACTATCAAATATACAACAAGAATATATAAAGAAAAAAAGATAATGAAAATTATACCGAAAAAGATTTTTAATTAATCTATATGCTAATATACATAAGTCATTTATTTTAAACTTTTTAAATCCCGGGCAACGCTGGGTAGCTCAGCTAAAACCGAATGATACGAGAATCATTCAATAAATAAGGGTATTTTTTTTCATTAGATGACCTATAAAAAGCATTGAATTTCATTACACTTCACGGAAATACCCGAAACCTTTGAGACGCTAAGGTTAGAGTTAGAGTAAGGGTTAGTGTAGTGTTAGGGATAGGGTTAGTGTTGGGCTACTTCGGGGGTTTCCGACATCTAATGCGACTTATACGTATCGACTGTCCAATCTACGTAAAATGCGATTCTTGTGATATTATCTCTTGCGCTCTATTGTGCATTTGTACCATATCTTATTATAATAGAGATTGTGTGTTTTTCTGTTTGTAACCAAAACTATATCACTACTCAAGTCACAATTCCCTTAGTTATTTATGTCACATTCTCCATTATTTTATTTAAACCTCACTTATCAATAAAATTGTTTTACATTATTAATACTGTTGACCATATCTACATACTAATAACATGCAATTGTATTTATATATACAACAAAATAGCAGTTTACAGTGTGAACAGGAAGGCTAATTTGCATATTGATATCAAAAATTTGATTTTTAATAAATATGTGCTTAGTATTATTGATTTCTAATTGTTTGGTTTTATCTTAATGAATATAAGTAAAAATCTTTGGGATAAATTTTAAAAGAAATCCATTAACAAATAGAAATAACTATAATTTTACTCCTTACTTTTTATTTTAATATTGAATGAGGAAAATTAAACAATGAAAGACTGAAGCGATAGAAGAGTAAGTTTCAGTTGTTCCATTTTTTATTATACTCCCTCTGTTTCAAATCTTTTATTATACTCCTTCTGTTTCAAATCTTTTTATCTGCATTCTTATTTAGTTTCATTAGCCTTTCTAATTTAATACAATATTTTATTACATTAAAACTTAAATACTTGCACCCGGAGGGTGCATATATTTGCTAGTATATATAAATATATATTATTCAATAAGTAAGGTGATTTTTTCCTAAGGATCTGACAATAGGATGCTTTGTTTATAGTTGCTGTTTTTTTCCAAGGAGATCAATAGTGATTGACCCTTTCATGTCCCACAATACTTTCAACATAACTTGATTTACTTACCTCTGCTCCCGGAACTTTTTCTTTACTGGAGAATCAATGTGTTTTCACTCTATGGACTTTATTTTCGACTTAGGATTATTGTAGCAAACCAGTGTCACGCTCATTTGTAAACATGTTTTTGCTTAAACGGGCTTCTCTGTACATATCACACATTCTTATATTAACTAGCGGAAACGCGTGGTGTAATGGTTAAAGTCATGGGAAATGGACTCGTCACCCCGAGTTCAAATCCTGGATGTGGTAATTGCATTTCATTTAGCACTAATATCCTTGGGAAAGGTATGAATCCTATTCTCCGCTCAGCTATGGATAAATAGTAGGGCAGACTGGGCTCTTTAATCTTGGTTAGGCAACCGGTCTAAAGGAGAAGGAAAACTCTGAATTAAAACCTGTTGAACTCCGCTTAAGAAATTGACCTTGTGTTACATCCTGCTCGTGCGGAGGGTTGGTAAATATATATATTGAAATCAATTAGAATAAAGTAAATTACCCAAAATCGTCATAACATAGAATAAATACACTCAAAATTTGAACATGCAACATTAGACGGTCCTCATTTACAAACAAACAAACAAACACAGACTAGGACAGACTGGGCTCTTTAACCTTGGTTAGGCAACCGGTCTAGGAGAAAATTGACCTTGTGTCATATCCTACTCGTACAGAGGGGTTGGTATATATATATATATATATATATATATGAACTCGGTTCATGTCTTTCAAAAACAAAAGCGACATCTCAACCATCGACGGTAAACTCCTAAACTCTGTAGAACAATTTAGATACTTAGGCAGTAACATCTCCTCCACAGAAAATGACGTTAGTGCACGTATAGGAAAAGCATGGGCCGCTATAAATAAACTATCGATCATATGGAAACCCAACCTCACAGACAAGTTAAAGAGACGGTTCTTCCAGGCCGTTGTCATATCAGTACTGCTGTATGGCTGCACCACCTGGACCCTAACGAAGCGACTAGAGAATAAACTAGATGGGAGCTGCACAAGAATGCTGCAGGTGATCCTGAACAAGACGTGGAAACAACACCCCACGAGAAAACAGCTATGCGGCCACCTGCCACATATCAAACAAACCATCAAAGTAAGACGGACAAGACATGCGGGACACTGCTGGAGAAGCAAGGACGAACTCATAAGCGACGTCCTCCTGTGGAAGCCAGCACATGGACAAGCCAGTGTGGGCCGACCAGCAAAGACGTACATTGATCAGCTCTGTGCGGATACAGGATGCTGCATAGAGGACCTCCCGAGAATGATGAGCGATAGGGACGGATGGAGAGAGATTGTCATGATGATGATGATGATATATATATATATAAACTAGCGGGGCCCGTGGATTCTCCACGAAACGAAACAAAAATCAAGAGAAAGCAATTTGACCAGAAATGATGATTTGCAATTTCAATATTAGAAATAAAACAACCATGGAACTTCTTTTATTTTTTCCATTCATTCTAATTTTGCGTTGGGTATTTAAGCAACGCAAAACCATTTAGAATTTTTTTTTCATTTTTAAAATTGAGTGAAATAAAACCGGACAAATGAGTAATCTGTAATATCAAGCGACACCAGATAATCAGGATTTACATTTTTGCATTGCATCTTGGACTATTTGGGCGGTAGCTCAGTCGGTAGAGCGTTCGGCACATGGTTCCTAGTTCGATCCCGGTCCTCGCCAACTCAGCGTATGAGTAGCACAGGGATCTGTGCGGTAAAGTAAGGAGCTGGTGGTCGGTGTGGCATTCCACCTCGGATGCCAAAATAATCTCCTTGGTCTAGCGCTAGCAAAAAGGGGATAGACTCCCTCGATGATTGGCTGATACCGACTTTAGGCCGCCCCGAGGACGATTTTTAAAACAGAGGTTGTTGCAGAATGATAATGGGTAGAAGATTTAGGAACAGGCGTATTAATATAAAGATTATATATCTGTGGGGTTACCGGTTTAGTCACTATGTAATGATATTATCTCTTGCGCGCTATTCTGCGTTAATTCCCGATTTTTCAAAAGTTCACAAAACACGAGAAATAGGATTAAATAATCTTTTTTTGTTGTTGTTGTTGTTGTAAAAACTGTTATACAGTGGTGCCTTAACTTACGAGTGCCACAACTTATGTGTTTCCGGAGTGGAAGCGCGTGGTGTAATGGTTAAAGTCATGGGAAATGGACTCGTCGACCCGAGTTCAAATCCTGGACGTGGTAATTGCATTTCACTTAGCGCTAATACCCTTGGGAAAGGTATGAATCCTACTCTCCTTCCAGCTATGGATAAATAGTAGGGCAGACTAGGCTTTTTAACCTTGGTTATGCAACCGGTCTAGGAGAAGGAAAACTCTGAATTCAAACCTGTTGAATTCCGCTTAAGAAAATGACCCTGTGTCACATCCTGCTCGTGCAGAGGGGTTAGTAAATATATATATAAATATAGAAAATAATTATAAGTTATTTGTAAATTATTAAATGTATATGAATATGTATTCAAATCCTGGACGTGGTAATTGCATTTCACTTAGCGCTAATACCCTTGGGAAAGGTATGAATCCTACTCTCCCTCCAACTATGGGTAAATAGTAGGGCAGATTGGGCTCTTTAACCTTGTTTAGGCAACTGGTCTAGGAGAAGGAAAACTCTGAATTCAAACCTGTTAAACTCTGCTTAAGAAATTGACCTTGTGTCACATCCTGCTCGTGCGGAGGGGGTGGTAAATAAATATGTGTTTCCGGAATTATGAGCTGTCACTTGGTCGATTTTTTGTTTTGTGTTGAGATCTAAAACTTCAGGTTCAAGCGAGCTTCAGATACGCTTATGTTAATGACTTCACAAAAACATTCAAGTTTCCAAATTTATTCCGCTTAAAAAAATGTACTAATGCGCGCAAGAGATAATATCATTAGATTACGTATAAAAGTAAAGTAAAAAAATAAAGTCGTCGGGTTGGCCTAAAGTCAGTATCAGCCAAACGACGAGAGAGTCTATCCCCTTTTCACTAGCTAGACCAAGGAGATTGTTTTTTGGCACCTGAGGTGGAGCGCCACACCTACCATCAGCTCCTTACTTTCCCGCACAGATCCCTGTGCTACTCATACGCTGAGTTGGCGAGGGTCGGTATCGAACCAGGAACCTTAAGGTTCCTAGTCGAACACTCTACCGACTGATTTCATTACACTTCACGGAAATACCCGAAACTTTTGAGACGCTAAGGTTAGGGTTAAAGCAAGGGTTAGGGTAGAGTTAGGGTTAGGGTTAGTGTTAGGCTACTTCCGGGGTTTCCGACATCTAATGCTACTTATGCCTATCGACTCTCCAATCTACGTAAAATGAGATTCTTGTGATATTATCTCTTGCGCTCTATAGTGCATTTGTACCATTATATTTTTATACAATAGAGTTCTATTTTTTATTCTAAAGAAGGTAACAAAAATTAGGTTGTTTGGTTTTTTTTACGGCATATCAACCTCAGTGGGTCATTTAATGCTGATATAGTTGTGAAATAAATCAATTCTTAATGGATAATACAATTGTTTTATAAATACATTTTTCTATTTAAACCATAGATGGGACCCTAACAGGTACTACCACTCCGGGTCAGAGTGGACCAGGGAGCAATGGTGATGAAGGGGTGCTCCACATCCCCAAACCTCCAGAAATGGAACCTCACCATCAGATAGAGTTTAACGTCATTCCCAGGACATGTAGACCCGCAGCCACCGCCTTCTAGCACCCATATGATAAAAAGGGGTTGGGGCTTGCCATAAGGGCAATAGGGTTGGGAAAATCATATAGTTGCTAGGGCTTCACGTGACCAGCCGATTGATCGGAGGGGGTCTCTCCAACCGCCCGTCTAGCCCAAGATAGGATCAAAATGGAGTATTGCAAAATTAGGTTGTTGTTTTTTTTGTGGGGAGGTGGGTGCTGGAATGGATCATTGGTATCTCAGTTTATATTAATGAAGAAAATTGATATAATATACAAGAAAATTGAGTCTTTAGAGTACTAATACAGAATAGCGCGCAAGAGATAATTTTATTAGATTACGCATTAGATTTCATCACATTTGACGGAAATACCCGAAACCTTTAAGACGCTAGGGTTAGGGTTAGGGTAAGTGCTAGGGTTAGTGTTAGTGTTAGGGCTATAGTTAGGGTTAGGGATTGGCTACTTCGGGAGTTTCCGTAATCTAATGCCTTTTATATGTAAAATGCGATTCCAATAATATTATCTCTTGAGCGCTATCCAGCATTTGTACCGTATTTAGAATCAACAAATTCGTTTTTTTGCAATTATTCAACATTTATTTATTTACTTTAAAATTGTTGTAAATATATATCATATTTCTTAGAGACTCGCGCATGCGCGCTAATCACTCGGCAGGATTTGTTTGGTTCATATCTGTGCATGGAAAGTAGCAACAGCAGCAAGCGATTCCACTAAGTCTGTTTCCGCTCGTGCTCTGCCCGGTTACGTGCTCCTGACCGGAGTGAAGTTTGGAAATGTTCCTTTGTGACGAATCCATCTCCAAGGGGAGATAACAGCTTGCTGATCTCGGCTGCAAAACAACGCACAGGTCTTCTTCGTCCGACTGGATGCCCCTCAGCACAGACGGTATGGCATAGTCTTCGGGCATCTTTATTGAAATCGTCTTGCCCGTTGGGACGATATGGCCGGCGGCCCGGTCTGTCCCGGCTTCGTCTGACCAGTCTAGAGTCTCCTTTTCACTAGCGTCCTGACCCGCGTTTCTCAATTCAACTATCCAGGGCTCAAGTTGAGATTCAGAACGGCGAGTTTCTTCTTTTACTGAACTAGCTACATCTAAGGTGTGCTTAACTCTCATGTCTTGAATCGATAGAGGCTTAATTGTCTCAATGATTTTCTTTTCTGATTGGATAGTTGGTAAAATAGGCGGGTCCATCTGGGGTTTACTACCTGTTCCAAAATCAGGCGATTTTACCTCTTGAGCAGTGTCGCCCGATCCGAAACTACTATCTTTAATCTGCTGAAGGTCTATCCGTTCAACTTTACTATGAGAACCACATTTCGCACTTAGAATCGGAAAAGACCTTGATCTTCTCTTAAAGGTAATTTTTTCGCATTCTGAACCGTCTTGAACCGGCGTTTTGATCTTCTGTTTTTCTATCCCGAATGAACTATGGTTTGAATCAAACTTGTATTCAATGTCCGTTTCTCTGCGATCATCTATTGATCCGTGGCTCAAAGCTGATGTCGATGTCGTCCTTTTCATTGCATAATCTCTTTCGCTCAACAGATTAGATTTTGATCCGATTTCTGGGCTGGCAGGAATTACCGGCTCATTTTCGCATTCTGGGCAATTCTTAACTGTGTCAAAATTTTCGCGTTTAGTTTTTGGCGATTCCTGCTTCCCGTTTGATATTGGATTCCAGAGGGCTTCAGACAGAATTGATTTATCTGTCAACTCACCGTCAACCGCTGGTTCCAGTCTCTGTACAGGTTTTAAATCTGGTGATGATCTATTATCAACCGGTTCGTCTCGTGTTTCTACTGATTCGAGGGTTTCGGTTTCAGTTTGTTTAACTTTGTCTTTATCGGTCGTTTCTATAACAAAATCGCGACCCTGCTGGCATATGATTTCAACTGGATGGTAACCGTTGTTATGGTCGTCTTTTGCTGAGTTACCAAAGGAGGTGGGATCAGAATTCCGGATAGTATCAAAGATTGTGGCATCAGATATTATCCCAACTGGACGGTACTCGTTGTTTTGGTCGTATTTTGCTGAGTCACCAACAGACGCTTGATCCGAATTCCGACTAATATCAAATATTGTAGCAGGAGATATTAACTCAACGGGATCTCTCTCGTGTATTTGATCCTCTATTGCTGAGTCATAAACAGACGCTTGATCAGAATTCTTGCTGGTATCAAATATTGTGGCATCACTTAATCCTGATTGATCCGAGATTGTTGAATCCTCAGTCGGAACAAATCGAGATTCACGCAGCTTTTCGGACAAAACGTCGTGCGTACCGGTGTTTGAATTTGAAGATACATTAACGGTTTCAAAACTAACACTACCGTCTGAAAGATTATTATCAAGATTATCCAGTCCATCGCGCAAATCAGAGAATTCCGACGCTTTTGCCGCGGGAACGGTAATCGAAGGATCACGTGACACTTCCGTTCGTAAAACAAGAGGTTGCGCATCGGTGCCTCTTCCAGTCGTCGCCGGGTCGCGTTTAACAGCCGACCAGGCGTCCGGTCCGTTATCGGTGTCGTAGATGCTCGCCGGTCGCGCGGAGATGTTAGGTAACGAAATACACGAACCCTTGCCGATATCCGACGGGGCCTTCGACCGTGAGAAAGAACGCGCGCGGTCCGAATTAGCCGGAGAGGTTTTCTTTTCCGAATCGAATCTATTCCCTGTTGCCGGATTGTGCGGATCAGTGCACTTTTTTAATGACGTCCCTGCCACCTCCGCCTCCGCCTCTGCCTCCACCACCGTGGTCGGCATGGCAACCGGACCCCTGGGGCCACGGTCACTTGACAGCTTCACCATGGAAAGATCTGCCAATTTTAATTGCTCCAAAGTTTCCGGCACGCTTGAAGATCTTTTTATTCGTGGTGATGCGTTTTTATTTTCTAATCTTTGCCCCTTCGAATCACCGTCAGTGTCAGCGAATGTTACGTTTTCTAATGAAAACGTATCTGCCAAAGGAGCTAGCGGTTTTTTCAGTGGGGGCTCCTGCTGCGCGATAACCTCTCCCCTTAATTCATACCCGATTTCTTTTGAAGCTGTGCATCTTCTCGTGTTTGTTATGATTGATTTTCTTAAATCTGGTGTATTCGGGTGGCTGCTCTTTTTGGAGGAAGTTGTTGTCTTTATCGTGTCTGCCATATGAATTAAAGAACTCGGAGAAATGTTATATGATGTTCCGGAAAGATAAGCAATTGTAGAATCTGAGATATTTCCATTTCACTATTGAGTAGATTTTTCGCGGGGTTCGGGTTCAAAAATTTACCGTGGTCTTCGGCGTCATATGCAAAAGCGTTATATATCGGATCGTCGGAGATTTTTAACGTAGATTTTAAATAAGTCTCCTTGATTATCGACCGTTCGCCTGAAGCATGACTTTCCATAGCAGAGTCTTTTGCAACTTTATCCGATTCTCTTAAGAACGACAAATCAGTATCGCCAAGTCTGTGAGATGATTCTACACTATCGAGAAATTGACAAGATTTCATGGACGCAATCTGAGGCGTATTTGCTAACGACGATTTTATACGCGGAGATTTATCGTTTATGGTTTTCTTCTCTGATGGATAACCAGCCATCTTTACCTTATTCAGTGTTTCGTTTGATTGTATTGAAATAAACCTGCCAGAAACGTCATCAGTTTTGGGTACTTTATATCCCCCTTATAGTGTTGGAAACGGTCCAAGCCTGCCTGTAACGACGAACAGCACCTTTCTCCAGCAAGAAAACCAAATTAGATTCGCTCTGTGAGTTCCTTGGCGTATTCCTGCCGACCGTTTGTCTGGATTCAGATTGAAAACCTGAATCACTCGTTTCAGATGACCTCGGTCTTTCAAAATCAATGTCACTGAAAGACCCCACGGATGACGGGTACTTCGACAGCGGAGTAAGGAGCGAGCATGCTGCTGTCCTGAAGGGTCTGAATTTCTTCTACTTTTTATTCTGACCGCTTTCCCTGGAAGCAAGAAGCTTTTACACTCGCGTTTATCTGCAAGAGGGTGTATTTCTTGTGATGAAGACGATTCAGACATACCCTTAAACAGGGTTGAATATATTTGTTGAGGATTGGACGACGTGTCCGACATGGGAAAGGATGTTTCGGTATTTGTATTTTCTGGTTGGTTTAAGTTAGGTGGGAACGAATCAAAAGATATATCCGAGCTTTTTTCGTTTGTATCTGATGTTTCGATATTAGTTATTTTTTTAGATGTGTCTGTCGATGTCATTAAAAACGATTTCTTTTCTGAGTTATCTGTGTGCTTTAAACTGTGAAGACATCTTACCTTAGTTATTGCAGCTTCACTAGTACTCCGAATATTTTGATTGTATCCAATGTGGAAGGTTTGATCTCCAATTATAGGGATAAAAAATCGGTGTTCAGATCGTTACTCTTATCAAAAGGTGTATCAATAATTTCCGTGTTGACGGCTTTGTTGTTGTCCAAATGATTCAAATGATCACGTTTTTCGGATTCTGTTACGGGCGCGTCTCTAGGAACCGAAGAACACAAAAATTCACACGTTGTTCTTTCTGCCGTTTCGCAAGAATCAGAGAGAAGCGTGGAAACGTTCTGAAAATCATGTAATGAATTCTTCACAGCTGATGAACTCAAAGAGTCTTTCCAATTCGTTAATCCGGTGTTATTACTTATTAAATTTTTTGCGACAGATCCACTGAAAGAGTATTTCCAATTCGTTAATCCAGAGTTATAACCTATTAAATTTTCAGCGACAGATGCACTCAAAGAGTCTTCCGCATCCGTTAATCCGGTGATATTACTTATTAACTCTTCTGCGACAGAATTTGCTGAGCTTACCTTTTCCGTGCGGATATTAGCTGCAGTAGGTAATCCTCTAGATATATCAGGTGACTTCTCCAGGTCCAAGGAATTTCCAGGAAATAATTTTCGCGACGATTTCTCTGTTCTTACTTTAATAGACTCCGCTGGGTTCTGTTTACCAAGAGTGCTATTCTCTTTAGGAGGCATTGCAATTTCCAAAGGGCTTGCTAAAGTTTCTGCAGATTTAAATGCATCCGCAGAATCCTTTTCTTCAAGGGATTTTCCTCCCTCTTTTAGATTTGGTTGAACTAAAGGGAAAGTCCAAAGGTTACATTTCATGTCAGGATACATATCTGTGTTTTTTAACGTAGAATTGGTAAATTCTTCCTTAGTTTCTTCATACCTTAAAGAGATATCCATCATTCCATTATTGTTAGAGCCTTTGCTGTGAACGTCTCCATCATCAGCCGTTTTAAACTCTTGGTTCGAGCAATTAAAATCAGAATTGCTATCAGATTCCGTAACTAATATAGGAGGATTTTCGAACATGTCGAGTGAGGTCTCTGTCAGACAGGGTTCTGCAGATTTTAATACATCCTCAGAGTTGTTTTCTTCAAGGAATTGTCTTCCCCTTTTAGATTTGGTTGAACTATAGGAAAAGTCTGAAGAGTGTCAAGATACATATCCGTGTCTTTTAACGTAGAATTGGTAAATTCTTCCTTAGTTTCTTCATACCTTGAAGGGTTATCCATTATTCCATTATTGTCGGAGCCTTTGCTATTAACGTCTCCATCATAAGCCATTTTAAACTCTTGGTTCGAGCCTATGAAAATCAGAATTGCTATCAGATTCCGTAATTAAGTCATCCCATGAGGAAATAGAAGGATTTTTGAACATGTCGAGTGAAGTCTCTATTAGACAAGGTTTTGCAGTTCTCCGTCCATCCGGAGTATCATTTCGTGCCAAATTTGAGTTGCAATCAAATTCTGTAACTAATTCATCCGACGAGGATGTAGAAGTCTTTATCGGCATATCATCCGGCTGACCATCTTCTCCTGTATCAGTCGAGGCCGGATTCACGGAGGAAAGATTATCGTCTAATCCGTAACCGACTTCGGGATGTTTAAATCTCGTAACACAGAAGAGCTCAACTCGTCGCCCCGTCTATGTGCGTCTGTCTGGGAGACACTCGCAATTACAGAACTATCAACGCAACGTACTCCAGATTTGTAAGAAGGTTCTAGCGTATCGGGGGTTGGTACCAGCGTATGTTCACTTTCCGATTCTCTTGTGAGATCCGTAGAATTCTGACTCGGAAGGTCTTCCGGAAAAAGAAGAATACTCCAAGAGGGTCGATTCTAAATCGGTTATGGTGCTTCCATACGGCCTGTCTTCAGATCGTTCAAATTCTGAGTTAGTAAAAGAGTTAGATAGATTCAAGGAACCTGTTGTTATTGGTTCGTCAACATTTTCTTCTTGAGCCGTAGCGTCGAAGGAGGTCTTTGAAAAGTCTGGATTTAAGGAAATCGATTTGAAATCAGTTAAATCGACAGGGGTCGTGACTGTGTTTAACCCTTGGTTACCATCTTCTATTATCGTCTGCTTCGGTTTGTTGGCACATTCAGGGTCGGGGTTAAACAAAGAGGAATCGGTTCCAACCAGGGTTGGTTCCATATCTTCAAAAACTGAATCGAGGTCACAGACGGCTGGATCGAAGAACGTTTCAAACCAATCAAACCCTGATTCGGAAGTGACAGGGGTTCGAGTTGAATGGGCGGTAGTAGGATGGGTAGCATTGGGCTGGTAAATGATTCCCACGATACATCCGGGGAAGATGCCGCACTGTAGAAGGTAAAATCCGAACTGTCTGTGTCGTCCATTCGAGAACTGTTGTTGTCTTCTTCGTCTTCCATGTTTTATTTTTTGATTTTGGCGGGGTTTTTTTTTATTTGTTTATTCAAATTTGTTTTTTTATTTTCTTCTAATTTGAATTTTCTTTCTTTCTTTCTTTCTTTCTTTCTTTTTCCTCCCTTTTTTGTTTATTTGATTGTCTTTCTTTTTTATACTTTTCTTTTTTGAGGCTTCTTTTCTTCTTTTTTTTTCTTCTTTTTTCTTTTTTATTTCTTGTTGCTTTTATCTTTCCTCTTTCCTTCCTTTCTTTTTTTTCTTTTACTGATTTATTCTACTCCATCTTTTATAATGAATTACAACTTCCTTCCTTTTTCATTCCCGGTTTTCTTTCTTTCTTTCCTTCTTTCTTTATTTTTTCTTTCCTTCTTTCTTTTATATCTACAAACTCCTCTCTTTATATTCTTCGTTCTCTTTCCCTTGTATTTTTTCTCTTAATATTTTTTTCTATTTCAACGCTCTTTTTTAAAAATGTTCCGTTATTCCTTCCCTTCTATTTTTCTTTCTTTTTTCTTTCTTTTTTCTTTCTTTCGTTCCTTCCAATTTCTCAGATGTCCTGATTTCTACCTTCCATCTTTCCTTCTCTGTCACTAATTCTTTAATCTTATTTTCTCCTTCCTTTTTTCTTTTCTTTTTTTTTTAGTTTCTCCTTCTTTTTACCGTACTTTTTTTTCTACTTCTCTCTTCTTCTTTTATCTCTCTCTCTCTTCTTCTTTTTATATATCTCTCTCTTCTTCTGTTCAACTTCTTTCTTTCTTTCTTTTTTCTTTCTTTCTTTCTTTAGCACAGTGACCTCTATTTTCTCTCAATTAATTTTTTTCTCTCCCACTTCTTCTTCTTCTTCTTTCTTCTTCTTCTTCTTTCCTTACTCAACTTTTCTTTATCTTCTTTTTTTTGTAAACAAGATTTTTTAAAAAAAAAGAAAAAAAAAAAGAATTCCGGGTGTGTGTTCGGGTAAACAAAACAGATCAGACGTTCGGATTTTCGGTCGGTTAAACAACCGGAGATTCGGTTGAAAGCACAAATGTCACACTTGATACAGTTAATTAATGTAATAGCTAATTAAATAATTGCAAACAAACACATAAATTAGCTTGCTTTTTCTTTTTCTTTTTTCTTTTTAAATAAGGGAATAATTAATTCAAAAACGGAATTCGTAAGTAATCAAGTAATTAACTCAAAACGTTGAAATAAAAATGGTTTAAAACTATACCAGTTGAACGAGGCGCCAAATAGTTATTTTTAAAGACTTGCTTATTTGAATAACTGATTTTTTTTTCTTACGTCATATGCCACGCGGCCAATGCGGCGTGACGCGGGAGATTTTGAAAACATCGCGGGCTTTCGTGTTCATTCTCTTAGTCTTAAGTTATCTGAATTGCATGAATGAATATTCGATTTAGTTTGGTCTCTTTTGTGGCGAGTGAAACCACGAACGTAGTAGTTCGAAGCGTGCACGACTGTGTTTGGCATGCAGAATGAGATCAGAGGCGAGTGGGGAGATTGAACTCGCATTCTCCTGATCGTGAGTCGTGGCCTGACACATGGGAATTGCTAACCTATCCAGAGTGGCCCGGATTGGAAGGATTGACGCGTGCTGATTAGTGTCGCATGTGCTGCACGGGCAGGTCAGAGTAAGGAGCCCGGATGAACACTGTAATTGTGTATTTATTTACTAGCCCTCACAAACCTGTGAGAAAAGCTTGCAGTAGCATTTTGGCTGTGACGACGAATGGACGATGGACAAGATATTTTGATTGTGTTGGTGAGAAGAGTGCAGCATTGCTGGGAGAGTAAACGCGCCGGACTTAACTGAGCACCCCCCTCCCCAAGCGAACATTCTTATTAGATCTTTATTAAAGGACATATCAACCTTTGTGGATTATTTTATGCAAAAGCCACCTTTATTTAAATAACTGATTTTTCCAAATAGTTATTTTTAAAGACTTGCTTATTTAAATAACTGATTTTTTTTTTCTTACGTCATGTGCGTTTTATGTCACGCAGCCAATGCGGCGTGACGCGGGAGATTTTGAAAACATCGCGGGCTTTCGTGTTCAATCATTCTCTTAGTCTTAAGTTATCTGAATTGCGTGAATGAATATTCCATTTGGTTTGGTCTCTTTATTAAAGGACATATTAACCTTTGTGGATTATTTTATGCAATTCATTCATTCATTCATTCACTGGCAATTCAGTCTCGAAAGACTATGATAAAAGTTTTTGTGTGCCCCTGAAGTTGCAGCGCCTCCTGTGACTATGAAGTCCTATGTTTGAGAAACATTCTCGACCACAGATTTTGCATTTGTAGGTTGTCCCTGTAGATGATGATGTTCCGATGCTTTGTTGCCGTTGCTTTCTTATGGACCTCTTAGCTTCATGATGTTGTATCAGGGTGAATTCTGACGTGTACAGGCCCTCTATGGAGATTCTGCCGCCCGAGGGCGGTCTTGAGCCAAATTTTCCCAGCTGAAAGGACATTATTTTATGCAAAAGCCACCTTTATTTAGATAACTCTTTTTTTTTTCTTACGTCATGCGCGTTTTATGTCACGTGACCAATGCGGCGCGACGCGGGAGATTTTGAAAACATCGCGAGCGTTCGTTCGTGCTTTATCATTCTCTTAGTCTTAAGTTATCTGAATTGTATGAATGAATATTCGATTTGGTTTGGTCTATTTATTAAAGGACATATCAACCTTTGTGGGTTATTTAATGCAAAATCCACCCTTGTAGAAGAATAGTAGTGATACTATTTAACCCATAGTTGGTGGTTAGGTGGTTCATTCCTTTCCCGGTGTTAGTATTTACCCAACTCGTTTGCCACGTTTGAACTCAAGGCTGCCAGTATGGGGCATCCAGCGAGGATCTGACTCGCTATTCAATAGAAGAACAACTATGGTAATATTTAGCCAATAGCTCAAGGGCTGTGGAGGTTTCATGCCTTTAATGGTGTTGGTCTGAAAGTGAACGTAATACCGGGTCTGGAGTTCGAACTCGTTTCGATGTCGAAGTCATTGACGTTTTCCATCCCACCACCTTAACCACTACGCACTAAATACTCGGTGTTAATATTCGACTTTTTTTTTTCATCCTATTTCTCTTGACACGTTTGAGGGGCATATGTGGCTCTCAAACCGCATTTAGATTAAATGATATCATCTTGTAAAAAAACGTGTGAGAGGATATCTCTCACTTGGCTTGAACTGAAAAGAGTCAATGTTTTTTTCAGAAATTCTGCAGTTTTGAAAAAAATATTTCAGACACAATTAGTATCATCATCATCATCATCATCATCATCATCATCAAATCATTCTGACAGTACAGACTCTTTTTGACCCTCTCGCTCTACTTCTCTATCTCTCTCTCTCTCTCTCTCTCTCTCTCTCTCTCTCTCTCACACACACACACACACACACACACACATACACACACATACACTGTCTCTCTCTTCCTCACTCACTCTCTCATCTCTCTCTTCTTCACTCTCTCTCTATCCCACCCCCTCTTTCTCTCTCTCTCTCTCTCTATCCCATCTCTCTCTCCAACCGTCTCTATCGGTCATCGCCACTGGTAGGTCCTCGATGCAGCATCGAGAATCCGAACAGAGATGAATGATGTTGTTTTTTTTACTGGTCGGCCAAAATTGATCAGTCCATCTGTAAGTGTCCACATGAGAACGTCACTTATAAGTTTGTCCTTGCTTCTAAAATCGACATAACTTCGCCAATTTTTGGAATTGAAAGCTCAATTTGTTGGGATTGTCTAACTTGAACATAATCTACACCTGGAAGAAATTTCAGAAAAATTGAAGGGAGTGGGTGACATGGCCTGGATGGTGTGAACCGTAGATAAGATATTACTACCTAGATCCATACGGTTAAAATTCTATGAGTGAAAAATTGAAGGGGTGGGTGAAATGGCCTGGATGATTTGACCTGTAGATAAGATATTTACTACCTAGAGCAATGGTCTCAACCTTTTTGTACCTATTTTACTCTGGTGGACAGTAATAGGGTCCATAGCCATTCGTTGTTTAAAAATCCCATTGTATTTTTATAGTTAAATACATTTTACTTTCCTGGGTCCAAAAAATGTTACATGGTCCCCGGGGATCCATATGGACCGGGTTGAGAACCACAGATCTAGACCAATGGTCTCAATCTTTTTACCTATTGACCCTAGTCATTCGTTGTTTAAAAATCCCATGGTATTTTCATAGTTAAATACATTTTACTTGCCTGGGTCCTAAAAAAAATGTTATATGGTCCCCGGGGATCCATATGGACCCCAGGAGAGAACCACTGACCTAGAGCAATACACTTAAAATTCTATGAGAGAATAAAGCAGCTTCCAGTCCAATTTGCAACTGAATAAGATAACCAAGAAATAAGAATCTCTCACTGCGTCCAAAATGGAAGCATGAGGATTGTCACGTATCTCTGTTGCAACTGGACCCCAACAGTTCCACTCGTCTGATCTAAATCTTGATTGAGATCTTTGGTGTAAAAAAAAGAAAAGAAAAAAGATATTTCTTTTAATCTTAATTTGTAGATTATCAGAAAGATTCTGAAGTTCTTACGTTAAGATAACCTGTTAAAATAGAAACTAAAGACGTCGGCACAAAAAAGAAGTGAAAACATTACCCAATTTCCAGCTTCGTTGAATTAGATAATATAATTAAGTTTTAAATGAGATGTTTTAGTTTCAAACTATTGGCGGCGTTGTCTGACCTGATTTACATTTAATGTAATTGGTTGGCTGGTTGGTTGGTTGGTTGGGTTGGTTGGTTTGGTTTGTGGTATATCAAGTAGTATGGGTTATTTTATGCCAGGTCTTGTTTTTGTTTTTTTGTTTTTGCAGACCAAGAGAAAGAAAAAGAAAATTATGAGAGAGACGAAAACATAAACAAAATTGAGAAAGAAAGAATGGAGAAATAAAGAAAGGGAAAGTTAGAGAAAGAAAAAAAGAATTGAAAGAAAGAAAGAAAGAAAGAAAGAAAGAAGAAGAGGTAGAAGAATTGAAAGAAAGAAAGAAAGAGAAAGAAAGAGAGAAAGAGAAAAAACAAAAAGAAAGAAAGAAAGAAAAAGAAAGAAAGAACGAAAGAAAGAAGAAAGGAGAAATAAAGAAAGAGAAGGAAAAAAGAATTGAAAGAGAGAAATAAATAAAGAAAGAAAGGGAAAGAGAAAGAAAAAAGAATTAAAAGAAAAAGAAAGAAAGAAAAAGAAGGAGAAGGAAAAAGAATTGAATGAAAGAAAGAAAGTGAAGAAAGAAGGGAAGAGAAAGAAAATAATTGAAAGAAAGAAAGAAAGAAAGAAAAGAAAGAAAAAGAAAGAAAAAAAAAGAAAGAAGGGAGGAAGAAAGAAAAAAAGAAAGAAATAGAAATTGAAAAAAGAAAGAAAAAAAGAATAAGAGAAAGAAATATACAATTTAGCGAAGAAAGAAATATGAATGAAAATGTAGATGAGTGACATAAAACTGAAATAGAGAAAGAAAAAAGAATGAGAAAAAAAGAAAGAAGGAAATAAAGAAAGAATTGAAAATGAAAAAGAAAAAAAAGAAGCAAGTACAGTGGTACCTTGATTTATGAGTTTAATTCATTCTGCCCTAACTAAATTTCCTCGTATATCAAATCAATTTTCACCATTGAAATAAACTGAAATGCCATTAATCCGTTCCAACCCTCCCAGTGGTACCTTGACTTATGAGTTTAATTCGTTCCGCTTGTAACTCAATTACCTCGTATATCAAATCAATTTTCACCATTGAAATAAACTGAAATGCCATTAATCCGTTCCAGCCCTCCCAGTGGTACCTTGACTTATGAGGTTAATTCGTTCTGCTCGTAACTCAAGTTCATCGTATAGCAAATCAATTTTCCCCATTGAAATAAACTTTTTTGTACTTTTTGACAAACCTTGTATTCTAAAGAAATGTTCCATTCATTCATTTTTTTTCGCAATACAATGTGTGTCAAAAAAGTACTAAGTTTAGAACTGTATTTACCAAGATAGAAATGAAGAATGGGTGAAACTTTTTTCAGAATACAAGGTATGTCAAAAAGTACAAAAAATGTCGATACTTTTTTGACTCACCTTGAATATATATATATGTATGTATATATGCATATATATATATATTAATTAGTCATCCACAGACACGTGTTTTGGGGTTTCACGCCTCTTCAGTGTGGCTAGACACAACAACTATCACTGGGTAGGGTCGAACTCAGACCGGCTGTTTGCCTGTCTGATATCTTATCCCCTCGTCCACTGACAGCTGTAGCGAGACTGGTGTTTTTAAACTATTAAATACATTGGTTTGATTATGTGTTTTACGGTCACCGAGAGATCGAGTTTCCGGGGAAACGATCATTGCTTATATGCTAGTAGTGAGAGTTAATTTAAATTACCAATTAGAGAGCTCATACCAAATTTATGGGAGCATATACTATATATATATATATATATATATAATATAATATATATAATATCTGTATCGACGTAGTAGATCGGTCTTCAACAAAAGTTTCGGGGCCTTCCTCTCAACGGTTTATAACAGCACATCGGTCCCCTCACTGATGTGAGGTCCCTCGGAATATCTGTTCGACCGTATGTAGATCGGTCTTCAACAAAAGTTAAAAAAAAAAAAAAAAAAACATTTTTTACATCAGGCTCTTTTGAGTCTTATTATAAACTATAATGCTTCTGATTTTTTTAAAATTAAAAATAAAATTCATTTATTTTTAAATAAAATTCATTTTATTTTTAATACAGATAACGCATTTTTTGAAAAATTCCAACATTGACTAACAGCGTTCTGTTTGCGCATTCTTCTTCTAATGGTCATTTCATCCCGGATTTGCTCTTGTTGAAGACCGATCTATTACATACGGTCGATACAGATATTCCGAGGGACCTCACATCAGTGAGTGGGGCCGATGTGCTGTTAAAACCGTTGAGAGGAAGGCCTCGAAACGGTGCACATTCTCTCCTGATGATTCCAAGCATTTGTAAACATCATTTGTTTTTTCAATATATCAAATTCCCACTGTCGGATTAATTTTGCTTATTCATATATATATTTATATAATATATATTATATATTATATATAATATATGAGTATGAAAAGGTGGAATGAAAACATCACACAATGCTGTTAAAGAAGAAAACAATTTATAAATAATAATCATAGCTGAATACTGATTAATATTTCGATTTATAAAAATCATCATCAAGCTCATTCACTCCGTAGTTGTTTGGGTCGGAGAGAAATGTCAAATCATTTGGATGACAAAAGGTATACATAGAGACATGACTGACATATATATGGCGCAATGCCCACATTGGTGAATATTGTAAGACATTCGTTCTTTTTTGCAAGTATTAAGTTTTTTTTTTTGTAAAACTGATTTGACACATTCTTCTCCGACCCAACAACTACTACGGAGTTATATTATAATTGTTTAACAGCATGATGTTTTCATTCCACCTTTCATACTCATAATTGTGGATTCCCTTTCTTTTAACTTTATATATTATATATTATATATATATATATATATATATATATATATATATATATATATAATATGCATAGAATATGATATTCAACATTTCCCTTTTCAATTGTTGACATATTGGAAGCCAGCCTGAAATGAATTAACGTGACTGATATTTTTCTGTTCGTCTGGGATTTGTCAGGATTAGATTTGTGCTCGTTTTTTTTCTATTATCCAACCCGCACTCGTTATTTTGTATTTTATCTTTTTTTTTTTCAATTATCCGGCCCACCTTGAAAAACGTTTGGTGATCCCTGCATAAGAGCATCTTGGTCAGCCTATGAACTTTTCAGCCGACTACACCTTCTTTTATATCCTCAGAGACAAACGTTATTCTTTTCTTTCGTTCAATCTACCCAAGAACCATTCCACGCTGAAGACGCCGCTCTGAGAATTCAGTGGCTGATGGGGTGGAGGGGGCTAGGAGGGAGTGACATTGGGTCATTTTTCTGATTAGATAACATGTGGGAACCGCAGAAAAAAACAGCCTTATCCTTTGCAAGGCTTTGAACCGTGTCCTGTTCTTCATTTCACCACTGTCAGATGGTCATGTCTTCTTGTAGACAAGCTGTCGCCCTAGCCTCGTTACAGAATCGGATATGTAATGAGCTGGGAACTGACGAGTGAGATGAATGCTGTGGCAGGGCTAGATCAGATAACTGCACACTGTAAACACACAAGGACACAGAAGAAGAAGAAGAAAAAAAGATGAATTTGTACTTATTTTACTGATAATTTGACTGATACAAGAATTATTTGGGCCAATTTTTGTTCTAAGTTAGCAATATCTTAGAAGCGTTTTTTTTTTTCAAATGACCCAACAAGGGTTGACATCTCGTAAAACCCGACCGACCAACCAAAATGTTATATACCCGACAACTAGTAGGAGGCGCGTGGTGCGATGGTTAAAGACAGGGGAAATGGACTCGTCGCCCCGAGTTCAAATCCTGGATGTGGTAATTGTATTTAACTTTGCGCTAATATCCTTGGGAAAGGTATGAATCCTACTCTTCCTCCAGCTATGGATAAATAGTAGTAGGCAACCAGTCTAGGAGAAGGAAAACTCTGAATTCAAACCTGTTGAACTCTGCTTAAGAAATTGACCTTGTGTCACATCCTGCTCGTGCGGAGGGGTTGGTAAATATATATACACCCGACAAATGAGCTTGCAACGGACCCTTAAAATAAACGCTTTCTGGAAAAAGTTAAGTGTATTAATTTATATTCGAAAAATGCTCTATATCCTAAAACACGTCAAAATCGGCCTGTTTTCACTATGTTTTTGCGCAAGTAAGAAAAAAAAAACTAGACATCTCTTGTAGAAAGCATTGTTTAGAGTCGTAGGAAATGAACTCGTCGACCCGAGTTCAAATCCTGGACGAAACTGTTTGTATTTCACATAGGGCTAATACCTTTGGGAACGGTATGAATCCAATTTGACTGATACAAGAATTATTTGGGCCAATTTTTGTTCAAAGATAACAATATCTTAGAAGCGTTTTTTTTTAATGACCCAACAAGAGTTAACATGCCGTAAAACCCGACCAACCAAACAAAATGTTATACACCCGACAACTGAGCATGAAGGTACGTGGTGTAATGCTTAGAGTCGTAGGAAATGGACACGTCGACCCGAGTTCAAATCCCGGACGAAATTGTTTATATTTCACATATGCTAATACCTTTCGGATCGGTATGGCTATAGGTAAATAGTAGGGCAGATTGGGCTAGGTAACCATGGCTAGGTAACCAATCTAGGAGAAGGAAAACTCTGAATTCAAACCAGTTAAACTCCGCTTAAGAAATTGACCTTGTGCCACATCCTGCTCGTGCAGAGGGGTTGGTAAATACATATACACACGACAACTCGAAAAGAAAGATGAACAGTGCTCATTAACTTCAAGAAACCAATGTTACTAAACTGAAGAAAGAAATACAGTTGGTTGGTTGTATTTTAATGCAAATAACCCTGGTAGGGTTATTTTATACCGAAGACATTTTTGTTGGGTATTCAATTTTTTTAAACACATTCTTAATACTCATTTTTTAATCATTTAATCTATAGATGGTACCCTAACAGGTACTACCACTCCGGGTAATATAGTAGTACGAGACCGTCATATAGGTACTAGAGTTGGACCCAATGGGGGGATTTATGGGGTGGGGCTGCAGTCGGTGTATTCTTCTACTCCAGCCGATAAGATGGGAAGAACAAAATATTTGAGACAGTAGTGTAGGGAATGGTTTAGATCTCCCCCCCCCATATATATATATATATATATATATATATATATATATATATATATATATATATATATTCAAAATTTATCCTTTTGTGGTTGTTAAATGCGCCTGTTTTATTTTTGACCGTCTGAAGATTGCATAATATGCATGAAACTGCAGTTATGGAAAATTAACACCATAATATTTAATCTCTGATTTTATATATATATATATATATTATATATATATATATATATATATATATAGTATGAACAAAAAGTAATAAGACAATCAGGAATATTTTTTATATGTTATTTATTCTCAACTAGTTTCGACCTTAGGTCATCGTCAGGAGAAAATTCCTTATTTGAAGAAATTGTTTATAGATTTTTTGAAAGGGAGCATTATAGAAAAACTATAAAAATTGAAGTGTTTTTGATGGTTTGACATGCTATTAAAATCCGGGTAGGCGAGTGTGTTAGTAGTAGCAAGTTCATTTGTTCCGTGAAGAACCTCTATAAGGTGGGTTATTTTTTTAATGCTCTTATATATGTGAAGGGGGGTTCATGGGAGTGGTGTATATAACTAAATGTGTATACATATAAATGTATGTGTGTGTTTACATATATGTGTGTGAATTTGAGTGTGTGTGTGTGTGTATCTCGGTGCTGTATATATATATATATATATATATATATATATATATATACCGTCGGATTCATTTCCTTACTCTTAACTAATAAAACGTTAATAAAAATGAATAAATGAATGCATTTGAAAGAATGAATAATTTTAATTTAATAAATACGAATAAAAATGAACTCCAGACTTAGTGTTAATTAAAAGAAGTAAAAAAAACTTGTTGAATTTGCTGTTACCAGCCAACCTCAGAGAGAAACGAGTATAAATAACCGGATCATCTTAGAAAGATGAAAAATGGTGAAATATGAAGATGGGGGTGATACCAGTCGTGGCTGGAGCACTCGGTGGGTATTCATAGGCAGAGAAAAGAGGAGGGTTTAACTTTGGCTAATACTTCTAATGTTGTATATTGTACGAGCGGAAGTAGGATTTTCCGGTTGGATCGAAACAAAGAAAAGACGACAAAAATGACAAAGGACTTTTTCCCGGTAAAAGCGAACAAAGAAGTTAAAAAACGGAAGCGAGGCTTTCCGGTCAAAGAAGCAGGGAGAAGATAAAGAAATATATAACGAAGGTCCGTTATCAGATCAAAAGATAAAGATGCGTAGGAGTATCTATCGCTATAAAGCGCGACGGTTCGAGCCGACAGGCAGTCAGATAGCGGACGGCGGACAGAGAACAGTGAGTGACCGACGCTCACGGTCCGTCGCGGCCAAGGGCGGTGAGACGCCACCAGCCACCCCTTTACCTCAACATTGCGAGTCATCCCAACAATAGTAGTAGCCATAGTCAACCCTTGGGCATTCCTATTGTCAAGCTCGCCACCCACCAGCCGAGGAAAAGAAATAATACAAAGTTCCTATCATACCCATGTGTTGTGATTTCATTAAGTGACTACTACTTCGCTACGTGACCATATATACCCGCAACGACTACTAACGTACGCGAATTTAGGCCGTGAATTTGAAGCCGCTATATATATTTTTTTTTTTTTTTTTTTTTTTTTTTTTTTTGGCCCGTAAAAAGAAAAAAAAAATTAAAAAGCATGCACAGAAGTTGTAAGCAGAGTCACTCAGAATCCATTTAAAGTTACACACAATTTTTTTTTTTCTCTGGATTTCTTTCCAAAACATTTTAGGCAATTAAAGACTTAGTTTTTAAGGACATTATTCTTTGATAAGTTTTCTATACGTTTTAGCCTTATTTATAGAAGAAAAAAATTATTTTAAATTTAACAAAAAAGAAATAATCGATTTAAACTTTTACAATCGTCACGAAGAAATTTTTATGATAAAACAAAAAAATGATTCTTCGAAATTGGTCACTAATTAAAGAGATATATTAGGACCAACCCCAGTTGTAAAAATCAAACTGAAAGGCCGGGGGGGAATATATATCCACGCATTGCTTTTCTTACAAGATGGGATCATTCTTTTTTTCTTTTCTTTGAAGAGAAATTTCTTGATAGCCTCTCGTAGATGCTTAATTTTTATAAATGGAGAACAAGTGGAAAACTTCTCATGGGATGCACTATTATAACTTAATAAGGTGTGGTCAAAACGTACACTTTCTCCAAGTAAATAAGCTTCTTTGCTTTATATTTAAAGTCTGCATTCTAAATAACTACAAGCCTTGATTTGTCCACTGAACATATACACATTTGATGCCAGTATATGGAACTAATCCTAATGAAATAATCCTCTGATTATCTTGTTTTTTTTTTTTTCATATTTTGTATGTGTATGCACCAAGAATTATAGAACGGGCCTTTTTTGTGATATAATTAGAAAAGGATACAATTATAAAATT
>CM042160.1:95438265-95440765 GCA_023376005.1 Doryteuthis pealeii | reverse complement strand
CCTTAGTGTTAGACAGAATCCTTGTGTTCCTCAGTATTAAGCGGAATCATTGGTTGTTGATCCGTTCGTCCGTGTTAAGCACGAGCAACTGAACGACTTTCAATGAAGGCCATTAAATAGTTAACCAACCGCGTATTCGAGCGTGTTGATTGGCTGATTGAATCCACACGGCCACGAAGAGTCTATAAATTTAAGTTGTAATCAACACACTTTATGTGTTAAAATAATCCAACTATAGGTACTAGCACCAGAGAGGACCTGGAAGTAATAGCAATAAAAGTGTACTCCATACACCCCACAACTCCAGAATTAGAACCTCACCACTGTATAAATAGTAGGTACCGGCTAAATAGCCTCTTCCAATTTATAACGCCAAAGAAAAATATGATTTATTAAATAAAAAAAATTAAACGTATCACAACACATAATTCATTGCATACTATTTTATCAGGGTTTTATGCAATATAGTACAATTTTACAAATTTAAAAAGACTAATAACAAAAATTAGCTCAGTCGGTAGAGCGTTCGGTTAGGAATCACAAAAGTTCTAAGTTCGATACCGGCCCTCGCCAACTCAGCTTATGAGTAGCACAGGGATCTGTGCAGTAAAGTGAGGAGCTGAACGAATTAAACCACTTTATATTCTTTAGTTGTGTTATAATAGTGATGTACAAAACAAGAACTTTCAAAAAGTCCGCTTAATTGTTAAAAATATTTTAAAACGTCAATAAAAAATAGAAAATTAACTTTATAATGTTTTCTCTTACGTTTAATATAAAGAACAATTCCAAGTTTATGTGTTATAAAAAATAAAAAACAAATTTCTCTTACATAAAACCTAAATTTTTGCATTTTAATGTAAATTGCCGTAAATTACTGTAAATTCCCACTCTTTGTTGACAGTTATCGCATCTTGACGTGTGCATCTTTTTCTTAGTATCAATGCGCGAAACAAAAACTAACGAAAAAATTATTAGCTTTTTCAATTTAGTAAACATTTATTTACAATAAATCTTCGTCTTTTATTACTTCATATACCGAAAGTTTTATTAAAATCGGATAGTTAGTTTATTTTATATGATTTTTAGAAGAATTTACTGTGATCACCCTTTTTTAGAGTCATCGATAATTTGCACATGTTATAAGAATCAAATTTTATATTTCGCTTAAAATTGACCTTGTGTCACTCCCTGTTCATTGTGGAGGGGTTCGGTAAATACATTGTAAGATTACAATTAGACCCCTCCACATTAATCAATGAGTCAAAGAACATATCCACACACTTGCATCCTCATTCCACAAACATTTAATCAAATGCAAAAATAAAGACAATAGTTTTTTCCGTTAAGATAGAGACAGTAATACGAAACATTGGTAATCTCAGAATTAGAGAAAGTTTATTAATAGCCAAATTAGGTCCTAGTATAAACAATAGATTAGAGCTAAACACTGAATACATAATTAATTAAAATACACGTTCCTCACAGTATATAGTACATAGTATGTACATTTCATTATACATATATCAAATGAATAATACATAAATATATAAATAGATGAAAATGATAAAATTGAAATTGAATGAACGGCTAAATGACTTTGCGCGTGGCGTTTAAAGAAAAAGAACACCACGAGACGCGTGTTTATAACATAAAAAAATAACGACCAAAAAAAAAAAAACGCGTCCATTTCCGAAAATCGTCTCTGAAGATAAAGTTTTACTTTGAAATCGATAAGACAAAAAATAACATCATTTTGTTTTTATTTTTTTACTTGCATTGTAATTGCTTTCAAATTAATACATTATAACATACTTAACAATGCTTCAAGCAAATTACCAATTACTTTTATTGTAAGATTAGCTAGTCTATTACAATGTTATGAATAGAAATACTTAGATATTGAGTTACGAGCGAAACGAATTAAATTCGCAAGTCAAGGTACCACTGTATTTTTTTTAGTTGTGTTATATAAGACTCAAAGGAAGAGACAAAATGTCCGCGTTTTTTTTAATTATAAACGTCAGAAAAAGTGAAAGAACGGCAGAACATTTCAGGCATTAAAGTAACTATTTCCCCCCACGACAAAAATGTCGCGTCATCTTAAAGGTCGAAAGGCAATAAAGTTGTTATGTAAATGCGCCTCGTTTATCCTGAAACTGAAATATTACATAGCGAACATTTTTTTTTTTTACTTACATGTAAAAAAAGAAAAAAAAAAGAAAAAGAAAAAGAAAACAATAAATATAAAAAAAATGTTCATCTGGGCCGGAGAGAGAGAAAACTTTAATTTTTTTTTCTGTTTTTTTTTTTTGGCGGGGGGAATGGGTGGATGGGTGATTCCTGTTGGCCAACATATCCAAGAAAGAAATAAGTATTTACCAAAACCGTCCGCCATATGTAGGATGTAACACATGGTCACTAGTATGGGTCAGTGAGAATCGAAGTATATATATATATATATATATATATATTATATATATATATGTGTGTGTGTGTG
>CM042160.1:95430765-95435765 GCA_023376005.1 Doryteuthis pealeii | reverse complement strand
TAGACATAGGTTGAGTCGGTCACTAAAATATTGTTAAAACTACATTACTTATATATATATATATAGATATAGATATAGATATAGATATAGATAGATAGATAGATATGCGGTATAAGTCTTCGATTAAGCTTTCTGAATTATTTAGTTTAAGAATTTTTTTTTTTTAAATTCTCAAAATATTTTTTAAGGGTCAACAAACTTTTTAAGAGAAATCTTTTTGGAAAAAAAAAAGAATTCTACTAGATATGTATATATATTTATAGATAGATAGATAGATAGATAGATAGATAGATATGCGGTATAAGTCTTCGCATAAGCTTCTGAATTATTTAGTTAAGAATTTATGAAAAAAAAAATTATCAAAATATTTTTTAAGGGGCAAAAAACTTTTTAAGAGAAATCTTTTTGGGGAAAACAAAATTAATTTTAATGGATTCTTTCGAAGCATGTAATTAATATATGTGAAAATATTAGGAAATTGAAAACTGAAAAATCAAATAAACTAGGGTTAAACGAATACCTTACCTTTGTAAAATTCTGGTAGGAAATGATTAGAACATCTATTGTAGCCTATATATATATATATTATATATATATATATATATATATATATATATTATATGGGAATTTCTGTTACCCTGGGTTTCATTCGTCAGAGAGTCTGTCTGACGAATACACTATGTAAATTCTCATGTATTAAATATATACACACATACACACACACTCACACACATATATATAAATACCAATAAAACATCAAAATCATATCTTATTATAATGGAGATTATGAGTGTCTATCTGTAACCGAAACTATTTCACCACTAACGACACACTTCCCTTGGTTATTTACGTTATATTCTCGATGGTTATTAAATATTCACTATTTAATCTTAATTAGCATCTTATTTATAAACAATGTCTCTATTAAGGTCTAGCTGGGATAGATTTGCCTCAAAACATCCCATATCGTTAAGGTATTTGCTTCTCATCCCACTGATGAGGGCGTGACACAAGGACATTTATATGTGGGCCCACCCACAAGCCGAAGCTCATGGGTGGTAGACACAAAAAATGCGTCGATCTCGTCTGCATTCCGCCTCGAGGGGGCGCCTCAGGCGCTGGGCAATGAACCCAGCCCTGCCCCTTTAAATCGAGGGGGCAGGTGTTGCCTGGGGGGATAGCCTCCTGGGATCGACGCTGTTAATTTCATTAATAGACATAGGCCCTGAAGAGCCCATATCATTAATGGGTATTTGCCTCATACCCCACTTGTATGGGCTGGGCACAAGGCCTCGTTTTAACGTGGGACCACTCACAAGCCGAAGCTCATGGGCTGGAGAGAACAAAAATTGCGTCGATCCCTTCGGCATTTCCCCTCAAGGCGGCGCCTCAGGCGCTGGGCAATAAACCCAGCCCTGTCCATTTAAATCAAGGGGGCAGGTATTGCCTGGGGGGATAGCCCCCCTGGGATCGACGCTGTTAATTTCATCAATAGAAGAGCCCATATTATTGATGTATTTAAAATCCTGAGATTTGTGTAATATATCATTAAGAAATAATTTTTTACATAGTATATGGTGTGAATAATTTGCATAACGGTTTTAACAAAACCGTGTTTAATAAATAATTACTTGGTGTTATTGATTTCTATTATTATTGTTTTATTCTCCAAAGTATTAAAAGCAATCCTATGTATATCCTTTTATATTGAAATCAATTAGAATAAAGTAAAACTAAGGGTAATCTTTTTTGTATTCGTATTTAATTTCATTAGTCTTTCTAAATCAATATTGTATTTAAATATATTAAAACATAAACACTTGTGACCGGAGTGCGCATTTTTGGTAGTATAAAAAATAACAAAAAACATCTAAAAATATTGAATCAATCAGTTTAAAAAAAAAAGAAACATAAATAAAATAGTCGCTATTTATTCATTCTTCTCGCCAATAATAGGATGTGACACAAGGACACAAGTGCGGAGGATCCAGCGAGGGTCAAACTGGCTATTCATTAGTAAGTGGAGTAGATTTGAATTCAGAAATTCCCCTTTGCCGTATCAAATCTATTGTTAACCTAGTTACGATTTTATGGGCCATCCTTTAGGCTCCAGTTAAGAGCACTTGTGCAACAGAAATCCCTGGTAAAGAATTGTTTGGTTGTTCCTTGGTGCTCCTCAGTATTGCAAGTCCTTCGTCAATGATTGCAAATGGACGTCTCTCGGTATCAGTGATTAAGTAGTCAACCAGCCACACATTAGGATTGTTGATTGGCTGAGGTTTAAACCACGTGACGTTGCCTAGTCTATAAATTTAAGTTGTGTATTGTAGCACACCTTATATACCAAAATATTCCAACAAAGCTATAGTCGAAAGGACACTCTAACAAGAATTCTATAGTATTAAACACAGGCCCTAACATATTAAACTGACACGTTAACCAATACACCCCCACCAATAATAAACCCTTCCAATTGAATAAATTAAACATTAAACAAAAAGCAATTGCTTTTATGTATTTTTGAGGGGAGGGTTGATGTGAATAATATTTGATGTTTCGGACTGCTGTGCTCATTTTTATTTTGATATGTATAAACGAAATGTTTCGGCCGCTGTATTCAGCGACCACCCCCAGGTGACCCCTGTGTATCCGAGCATAGTAATGACATAACCAGGGAAATGTTTATTTTAATAGTTTGACTGTTGATAGGGAAGGATATTGGAAAAGAAGATGTCTCAAAGGAGCAGCTCATATTGTTGGGCTATAGTGACCGCTTGAGCAGTTTAGAGATGAATACAATATGCAAACCAATTATTGAAACAGCCAAATAAAATTGTTTTAAAGTAAATTGATTTAAACTATGTCCAGAGGCTTCAGACTGGTTACCTACCCAATGCTGAAGAGCCCAGTCTGCCCTACTATTTAACCCATAGCTGGAGGGAGAATATATGGAGCCTCTGGAGCGGTAAAGTAATTAACGGCGTGATCCCAGGAGGCCATCCACCTAGGCAACTCTTGCCTCCTTGATTTAAAGGTTTATTGCTGGGTTTATTGCCCAGTGCCTGAGACGCCCATTTGAGGAGGAATACTGACGGGATCTATGCATTTTTGTGCCTGCTATCCCATGAGCTTCGGTTCATGGGGGCCCACATTAAACGACCTTGTGTCATACAAGCATACGTGGGATGCGAGGTAAATACTTTAAAAGTAAAAGTAATGTCGGTATCAGCCAGACAGCGAGGGAGTCTATCCCCTTTTCACTAGCGCTAGGAGATTATTTTAGCGTCTGAGGTGGAACGCCACACCTACCGTCAGCTCCTCACTTTACTGCACAGATCCCTGTGCTACTCATACGCTGAACTGGCGATGAGGCGGTATCGAACCAGGAGCCTTGCTGTTACTAGCCAAACGCTCTACCGATTAAAAAGAAAAAGAAAGAAAGAAAATTGTGTTTATACATACTATAATAAAGATGAGGTCAACAGCCCGAAACATCAAAATTATTAAAAACAATCAATGCCTACAAAAACAATCCACCCGAATACAATTAATGGATATGATCGAAAGCGCTTGGGAGCAGAACTTAGCATACCCCTTCGAATGGACCCCGATTTCGTGCGTGTACTTTTAGGTCACCCTTCGGCATTTAATGGGTGCGTGGTTGCTGTGAAAATGTGTAGGAATATTTTTTTTTAAATGACAACGAGTAAATTATTCTGAAACAGTCACATAAATTATTAAAACATCTCGTCAAAAAAACAATGCAAACGATGACTGCAGGAATTTTAGTCAGAATATTTCGTGAATAAATAAAGCGTATCTCTTTACATAGATATATAGATAGATAGATAGACAGATAGACAGAGAGTCGGGCATATATACATACATATATAGATAGATATATAGATAGATATAGATATCCATTGATAGATCGATAGATACATACATACATACATACATGGACAGACAGACAGACGGACAGATATATATATATATATATATATATATATATATATATATATATATATATATATAAATGTTGTTCTGGTTCCAACGGGAGAAAATTCAATATTTTATAAAAAAGAAGGTCCGCAAAATGTTATTATGTTCTCAGAAAAAAATGTTATTCTTTTTATCTTACATATGCAAACACGTGTTTCAGATCTTCTGGTATATTCTTCAGGCTTTGATCAATAATATATATATATATATATATATATATATATATATATATATATATATGTTGTGGTGTGTGTGTGTGTGTGTGTGTGTGTGTGTGTGTGTAAGGTAATCCAAATGACTGGTTGTAAGGGGTGATTCTATTTGGGATCTTCGAAATCTCACTGTATAACCATACTGTAGTTGCTCTTGTAGGTGCAAATATATATTCGTACAAGGATTTTTATAAATCCCTAAAGAGAGCTCAATGTATGATAATCATAAAATTAGAATATATACAAAGCAGTATTGATGACGGTTTGTTAAGTTTTCTTTCTTTGAAAGTTTTTATATATATATATATATATATATATATATATATATAAAGATAAAATCTAGGTCAGACGAACCTACTAAAAGTTTTGCTTAATGCTCTTCAGGGCTGAGATCTGACTCTTTATTATTTGCTCTACTTAGGTATTGAGCACTTTTTACTTATTAGCTTTAGTTTCCTGGTGGTTTTGTATGAATATATATATATATTATATATATATGCGCATACAAATTGTTTTGTTTTTTGCCAAATATTGTACCAATAGATTATTTTTGTTGGTACGATTATATATATAATATATACATATATATATATATATATATATATATATATATATATATATATATATGCATTTATATATACATATACATATATATGTAATATATATATAATATATATGTATATATATATATATATATATATATATATATATATAGAGAGAAGAGAGAGACGAGAGAGAGAGAATGAGAGTGAGAGTGAGATAATTAGATAATATCTCTCTCTTTTC
>CM042160.1:95428805-95430665 GCA_023376005.1 Doryteuthis pealeii | reverse complement strand
ATCATCATCATCATCAGGTCGCGCGCTCTGTTGGCATGGATATCCATGACAATTCTCCTCCATCCGTCCCTATCCCTTATCATTCTTTGGAGGTCATCTGTGCAGCATCCTGAATCCGCACAGAGCTGATCAATGTACGTCTTTGCTGGTCGGCCCACATTGGCGTGTGTCCATTTGCTGGCTTCCGCAGGAGGATGTCGCTTATGAGTTCGTCCTTGCTTCTCCAGTAGTATCCCGCGTGTCTTGTCCGTCTTACTCGGATGGTTTGGGTGATATGTGGCAGGTGGCCGTACAGCTGCTTTCTCGCGGGGTGTTGTTTCCACGTCTTGTTCAGGATCACCCACAGCATTCTTGTGCGGCTACCATCTAGTTTATTCTCAAGTCGCTTAGTTAGGGTCCTGGTGGTGCAGCCATACAGCAGCACTGACACGACAACAGCCTTGTAGAATTGTCTCTTTAACTTGTCTGTGAGATTGGATTTCCATATGACCGATAATTCCATTGCTGTTGTGCTTGAAGTAGCTAGTATGCCGCCCTGTCAGTACGGTTTCGAATAAGCTGACTATTCTCTGTATAGAGGCAAGAGCCCCCAAAATGGGGCGTCCTGGGTATGACTCTAAACTGCATCAGATGGTGAGGCTCCAGTTCTAGACAATTCTTGAATTAATATTTCGCCTCTGTGGATTTACGAAAGTTCATGAGAAATTTTAGGAAATTTCTGAAAAAGCCTCGTAAATCCACAGAGGCGAAATATTAATTCAATGTAATTGTTTGTACTTTTATTCACCGTGTTCCCCAACTCTTATTCATACACAATTTTACACAAACTCATATATATACTATATATATATATATATATATATATATATATATATATATATATATATCAGTCATCCACAGACACGAGTTTCGAAGTTTATTTCTCATCAGTGCGGCTCGACTTTTTAACAGCTACCTCTAGCCGGGATCGAAACCCGACAGAATGTCCGTCTGCCAAATTCCTTACCCTTGCGGTCATCAGCGGCTGTCAATCTGGGGTGAACAATTAATTGATAAATACTTACGGGGGTATGTTTTTATAATCACCAGAGAACTCAAATTTGTAAACAGCGACAGGCGAGTAACATCTTACGCCAAACGGTGAAATTTCTATTAATGTCCCCCCACAGTGCTCTACCATGGAAGTGGGAAGCATATATATCTATGTGTGTGTGTAAGAGAGAGACAGACAGACAGACAGACAGACAGACAGAGACAGAGACAGAGAGAGACAGATATATATATATGTGTGTGTGTGTGTGTGTGTAAGTGTGTGTGTGTGTGTGAGAGAGAGAGAGAGACAGACAGACAGACAGACAGACAGAGTAAAAGTTGAAGAACTCAGTGAATAAAACACAATTACATATATATATATAATATATATATATATATATATGCATATATATATATATATATATATATATATATATATATATATATATATATATATATGCAAGATATAAAAGAAGCTAAGTATATAAGATAAGTAACGTCTATGAGTATACTATGTAAACAAGAAAGGATGTCTTTCCTTAAAGGCATTTTCACAAAGTGAAACGTAAATCGCTGCGTACAGTACTTGAACTTGGTTCATCGTTTCCGCCACTCGATCCCATTAGAGTGTAGAGACCTTTTATAATAAGAAAATGTTTCTTATGTTATGGTAAGTGATATTACGACGAATCTGTTAATATCATCAAGGACTTTTTGATCAAGATCCCAAATGTTCGACTAAAATCAGATCCAATGATATTAATGGACTAACGACAAAATGAGGAAATCAGATGTCTTATAAAGGAAATCGACCCTCCTTTCTTTCTT
>CM042160.1:95418805-95423805 GCA_023376005.1 Doryteuthis pealeii | reverse complement strand
GTTTCTAGCCCAACGCTCTACCGACTGAGCTAACTCGGCCCGTCTGACTGTCTATGTATGTATGTATGTATGTATGTATGTATGTAATTAGTTAATAATTAATGAATTTAGGCGACCATATGTTCAAATGTAAGGCTAAACAAATCGAGAAAATGTCAATCCCGGAATGTACATTTCGACCTATTAGGTCTCATCAGCAAGGTTATAGACATGGGAGACTGCTCCGTGTGTCACTCGAAACTTGTCAGCTTGACAGTCGAGGTTTCGAGTCACACACGGAGCAGTCTCCCATGTCTATAACCTTGCTGATGAGACCTAATAGGTCGAAATGTACATTCCGGGATTGACATTTTCTCGATTTGTTTAGTCTTACATTTGAACATATATGCCCGCCTAAATTCATTAATTATTAACTGATTAATTTTCAAAAATTAGGTATGACTTCAATTAAGCACATATCCTCCAAAATATCTATATATGTATGTATATATGCCTGACTCTCTGTCTGTCTATCTATCTATCTATATATCTATGTAAAGAGATACGCTTTATTTATTCACACAATATTCGGACTAAAATTCCTTCAGTCATCGTTTGCATTGTTTTTTGACGAGATGTTTTAATAATTTATGTGACTGTTTCAGAATAATTTACTCGTTGTCATTTTTTAAAAGAAATATTCCTGCAAATGTTCACAGCAGCCAAGCACCCATTAAATGCCGAAGGAGGACTTAAAAGTACACGCACGAAATCGGGGTCCATTCGAGGGGGTGCGCTAAGTTCTGCTCCCAAGTTAAAGTGTTTTGAAGAAAATAGATTGAAACATCGTGATCAGTTCTGTCAAATTCTGAAGCAAACAGTTGAGCAAAGCACTCCGCCATAGACACTTTACTGAAAAACTAACAGCCAAAAATTGGTTACAGAAATGCTGGAAACTTTCGCACACCCCTAATATGTCTATGACTGAGAATTTCAAATGTGTTTTCACTTTGAATAGAATTTTTTTTTAATAAACGACGCGGAAGTAAAATTCGATAATAACGAGGAGGGGAGAGAGAGAGAGAGAGGAGAGAGAGAGAGAGAGAGGAGAGAGAGAGAGAGAGAGAAGAGAGAGAGTAGAAGAAGAATGAAAGAAAGCAAAAAAGCTCTTACTTCTATAGTCAACCATGACAGGTTCAACCAAAACAACGAATAAAGAGGCAGTTGGGCAATGCACTTACTCATACATACTTTACTTGAGCGAATACGAGCAGCGAAAAAGCTGTTACATCTTTAGTCAACCTCGACAGGGTTTAAGTAAAACAACGAATAAGAAAACAGTTGGACAAAGCATTCCCCCGTAGACACTTTACTTTGGACGAGTACGAGCAGAAAAAAAGCTGTTACCTCCATAGTCAACCTTGACATCCAACCCTAGCCCTTGTTGGCTTAAACTTTAAAAAAAATTAAAATTAAAATTAAAAGTTTTATTAAAAAAATTGGGTTCAGTTTTTCTGGGTCACCCTGTAATATTATGTTACTCAACAAGGGGGGTAGGGTTAGGGTTTAGGCTTAGGGTTAGGGTTGGGGTTTAGGGTTAGTTTAATGGGGACATACATAAATAATTTGGGTTCTGTTTTTTCTGGGTCACCCTGTAATATTGTGTTACTCAACTAGGGGTTAGGGTTAGGGCCTTAGGGTTAGGTTAAGTTGGGGTTTAGGTTAGTTAAATGGGAGAATAAATAAGTAATTTGAGTTCTGTTTTTTCTGGGTCAACCCTGTAATATTATGTTACTCAACTAGGGGGTTATGGTTTAGGGTTTAGGTTAGGGTGGGGTTAGGGTTTAGGGTTTAGGGTTTAGGGTTAGGGTTAGTTTAATGGGAAAAAAAATAATTTGGGTTTCTGTTTTTTCTGGGTTCACCTGTAATATTATGTTACTCAACTAGGGGGTTAGGTTTTAGGGTTTAGGGTTAGGATTGGGGTTTAGGGTTAGGGTTAGGGTTAGGGGTTAGGGATAGGGTTAGGGTTAGTTTAATGGGAAAATTTAAAAAATAATTTAGGTTCTGTTTTTTTCTGGGTCACCTTGTATTATCATGTTACTCAACTAGGAAATAACCGAAAGTGATTGCGGATGTCAAGGTTGACTATGGAGGTAACAGCTTTCTTTCTTCCTTCGTTTCTGTCTTGTTTTCATGTCTCCCTGTACAAATACAAACACTTTGCCGCCATGTTCTGTTTACGACCTTTGCCCAAAACATTTTGCAATTCACTCATTTGTGAGGTCAACGAGTCCGGGTCAGGCAAATCCGTGCCCAGCCCCTCCTACCGGGGGGACCTTTACTGAACCGTCACAGCCATCTGCTATACTGACACATATGCACGTGGTGTTTGGGTTCAACCGGCAGTTTACCCATTGCCTATTTTTATACGAATATGCATATTTGAAGAGGGGGGGAGAGTAACTTTGGCATCTCACGCTGGGATAACGTTTAGCTAGCTCGTGTATAGGGCCCATTAGTTTCGTGTAGCGAGTGTGATCCTCACTGGGCGTCACGTATTTTTCAGAATTTTTATGAGACGATGCTTAGCTTACACAAATACTTATTACTAAACAGAAAACTCCCAAACAATAATAATTGAATAATAGAAAAAAATTTTTTAAATAAAGTGGCCTAAAGTTTGTATCAGAAAGGACAGAGATAGTAATTCATTATATATACTAGCAAATATATGCACCCTCCGGGTGCAAGTATTTAAGTTTTAATGTAATGAAATATCGTATTAAATTAGAAAGTCTAATAAGGAGGCAGATAAAAAGATATGTAACAGAGTGGGGGTATAATAGAAAAATAGAAATGAAACTTACTCTTCTATTACTCCCGTCTTTCATTGCTGAATTTTACTTATGTAACTATTTAGTTAAATTAGGAAATAAAGAATAAAATGACAGTTATTTTTTCTTGTTAATGGATTTCATTTAAGATTCATTGAAGAGATTTTTGCTTATATTCATTAAAATAAAACCAAACAATTAGAAATAAATAATACTAAGCACATATTTAATAAAATCACATTTTTAATATCAATATGCAAATTAGCCTTCCCATTCACACTGTAAACCGCTATTTTTGTATATATAAAATACAATTGCATGTTAATTGTATGTAGATATGGACAGCACTAGTAAAAGGTTTGAAACAATTTTATTAATAATTGAGGTTTAAATATAAATAAAATCATTGAGAGTGTGATGTAAATAACGAAGGGAATTGGGACTTGAGTAGTAATATAGTTTCGGTTACAGACAGAAAAACACACAATCTCCATTATTATAAGATATATATATATATGAGAAGTAAATACACTAACGATATGTTTTTATATGGCTTTTTTTAGCCGACATTTTTTGGGGGAATATGTGCTTAATTGAAGTCGTACCTAATTTTTGAAAATTAATTGATATGCCCGCCTAATTAATTAATTATTAATTAATTAGCTTTCAAAATTAGGTACGACTTCAATTAAGCACATATCCCCCCCCTCCCAAAATATATATATATATATATATAACTAGAAGTGGCTACCCTGCGTCGCCTGAGTAGAGGGGGATTTTTTTAAGTTAGTCTCGCAGATCCATTATTACTTATCGCAAGTGAGATCCCCGCTGGTTGCCCCATAAAAATCCCCACGGAAATATATAACAATATAATAAGAAATTTCTATTCAATGATTTACAATTTAAAAAAATAATAAGATATGATGCAATTAATTCAATCAATCAATATCATATTTCAATTAATTCAATCAATCAATATTATATTTCAAAGCGAAAAAAGAAAAAAAACCTACAAAAAAAAGATAAACAAAATAACATGCAAACGACTTTCCCTTCTGTTACTTTTCAAATTTGAATTTTTAAATATCTTCCCAAATATAAATCAAATCTCTATTATTTTTGCTCAAAAACTAAGCCCTAGTTATATTTAATGTGTATATATATTTACTTTGTCGTTAATTGTTCTATTTTCGAAGTTTCCTCCGGACATACATATACACACAACTGCCCTTTATATATGTATAGATTACATTTGGACATACATACACACAACTGCGCTTTATATATGAATAGATTACATTTGGACATACATACACACAACTGCCTTTTATTATGTATAGATTACATTCGGACATACATACACACAACTGTCTTTTATATATATGTATAGATTTACATTCGGACATACACACACACACACTGCCTTTTATATAATGTATAGATTACATTTGGACATACATACACACAACTGCCCTTTATATATGTATAGATTACATTTGGACATACATACACACAACTACCTTTTATATATGTATAAATTACATTCGGACATACATACACACAACTGCCCTTTATATATCTATAGATTACATTTGGACATACATACACACAACTGCCCTTTACATATGTATAGATTACATTTGGACACACATACACACAACTGCCCTTTACATATGTATAGATTACATTTGGACATACATACACACAACTGCCTTTTATACATGTATAGATAAAGGACAACAAATAAGAAAAAAATGTTTGCATAGAAAGAGTGCTCGATGCTATAATTGCAGAGCAGTTGGAGGCGCGTGGTTTAATGGTTAGAATCACAAGAAATGGATTCGTCGAGTTGTGTTCAAATCCTAGACGAGACATTTGCAGTTCATATAATGCTAATATCCTTGAGAATGGTATGTATCCACCTAATTTCCCTCCAGCTATGGGTAAATAATAGGGCATGCTGGGCTCTTTAGCCATGGCTAAGTAATCAATTTGGAGAAGAAAAACTCTGAATTTAAACCGCGTAATAAATTGACCTTGTATCATATCCTGCTCGTGCGGAGGGTTTGGTATATATATATATATATATATATTATATATATTATATATATATATATATATTTTCAAAGAAAGGAAAAAAACTCAACAAACCGTCAATCTGTAATACATTTATTTCGAATAAAA
>CM042160.1:95403805-95413805 GCA_023376005.1 Doryteuthis pealeii | reverse complement strand
TCTGTATACAGAAATATCTATTTCCATCCTATGTTGCACATAAGTACACGTACGCACACACACACACATACACACATACACATATACATACATACACATATATATAGTGGTAGTGGTGGTGGCGTGTCTGTCTGTCTGTCTGTCTGTCTCTTTGTTCGCGTATGTGCCTACCTTATTCCGATATAAACAACCGTACACGAGTATATATTAATGGGTATTTCATCCTCAGGCTAACGATTAATAATGTCTCATATATATATATATAATAATTAAGAATTCACATATAAATAAACACACACAAACTAAAATAAAATAAAATAAAAATAAAAATAAAAATAAAGAAATAAAAACGGAAAAATTTTAAATCATCATATAAACACGAGACCCAATGACGACAAATAGTGATGCCGGTGAATGACGAAAGCAAAATGCAAGAACGAATAACGGATCATGTAAACACGAGCCAAAAGTTTAAAAACTGTCCATTTTTTCAAAAGTCAACGTCTCTGACGACGAATAACACCGAAAAAGTGATATTCAGAAACCAATGGTTAGACAGACTTTTCATTTGTATTAGTTAAATTGAATATATATATATATATATATATATATATATATATATATATATATATATATATATTAGAAGTAAACAATGTGTTTTGATATGGCTTTATTTAGCCGACAAATTTTGGGGAGAATATGTGCTTAATTGAAGTCGTACCTAATTTTGAAAATTAATTAATTAATAATTAATTAATTAGGTGGGCATACCTATTCAAATGTATGGCTAAACAAATCGAGAAAAATCAATCTCTGTATGTACATTTCGGCCTATTAGGCCTCATCAGCAGAGCTATAGACAGGAAGACCGCTTTGTGTGTGATTCGAACCCTGACTGTCAAGCTGACAGGCGGGGGCTCTAACCATTACACCAACTGGCCTTTTTCACAGATTTTTTCGTTTTGTTTAGAAGTAGGTTATATTCCACTTATGGTGACTTACTACACGACAGTATGAGAAGTAAACAAATATATATATATATATATATATATATATATATATATATATAAGGTGTGTCACGAAAGTATCGAGATTTGTTGTACTTTTTGACACACCTTGTTTTCTAAAAAAAAAAATCAACGTTCCATTCATTGTTCATTTCTATCTTGGTAAATACAGCTTCAATCTCGATAATTTTATGACACACCTTGTCTATATATATATGTGTGTGTGTGTGTGTGTGTGTGTGTGTGTGTGTGTGTGTGTGTGACTGTGTATGTGACTCTGTGTATGTGTGTGTGCGTGTGAGTGAGTGATTTTTAATGTTGATAATATAATTTGCTATATTTATAAATGGAACACGTATATCTAAGTTAGGGTTGCAAAGACATTGTCAAACCAGACTTGCGTTTAAACTCGCATATACGATCTTCAGGATGAAGCCGGTTGATATTGGTGGATATAAATCTATACCTAATATGACCTAATATAACCTATATAATAATATTTAACATGAAATAAAATCTCTGACTTGAATTGGGATAGGGCTTAATAATTAGGGGGAACAACTCTACTAACATTTGTGATTGTAAAATGAATGTATTTTAGTGAAGAATATTTTTTCTACGGCATGGTGAAAGATTTTTAAAAATTGTTTGCTTCTCTTCAGCAGCAAATTGCAATGAATATTACTTCCCATCAGCGGAAGTTGGAAAAATATGAAGACCTACGTGAACAATGCGTCAGAAACGGATGTCTAACAAATGTATTTCCCATTGAAGTCGGATGCCGGGGATTTATTACCAACTCAACCTCAGATTTTTTCTCTAAACTTGGGACTTTTTCCACCAGACAAGAGGAAATACTTAAAAAAAGATCCAGGAGAAAGCTCTAACCGCATCAGCGTGGATATTGCAGTCCTATATTGTGACATCAAACCGACAAAGTCTGGTGGTATCGTGAGATACTGCTGGGGCGCTCTGGGTTAGTGGTAATGATGCTTCGACCCCGAAACCCTGCCTGAACCCAGAGTCATCATTTGATGAAGGTTTTGTTGGTTGCAATGCTACTGTGTAAATAGCAGTCATTGTATGAAGATTATTATTAACACTCACATTATTGGCATTTCAGTCTCGGAAGACTATGATAAAGTTTTTGTGCCCCTGAAGTTACAGCGCCTCCTGTGACTGTGAAGTCCGATGTTTGAAAAACATTCTCGACCACAGATTTTGCATTTGAAGGCTGTTCCTGAAGATGTTGATGTGCCAGTGCTTTGTTGCCGCTGCTTTCTTCTGGACCACTCAGCTTCATGGTGTTGCGTCAGGGTGACTTCTGACATGAGCAGTCGTCTACGGAGAGTCTGCCGCCACCGAGGGCGGTCCCGAGCCAAATTTTCCCAGCTGGAAAGGACAATGCCAAAGCACCTGAGATCTTTCTTGCAGATATCCTTGAATCGCAGCTGGGGGCGACCAATCTGTCTCTTACAAGACGAAAGCTATCCATAGAGTATGCCTTTCGGGATTCGTCCATCATCCATCTGACGTACATGACCCAGCCATCATATCTATACATTGTGACTAAAGAATATTTCAATTTTACATGCACCAGTTCAGCTATAAGCAGAAAAAAGTGGGAAGAATTCATTGATTTTGCCATAATAATTCCTTACTTTTATAAAACTTGTACGTATATATTTACCCAACCTCTCCGCATGAGCAGGAATGAAACCTTGATTCTCAAACGAGTCCAAACTCGAGCATAAAATTTGAGAAGAAAAGGCCTCATGTTACATAATCCATAAGTAGCTTTTGATTTATGTACGTACCTGTAGTAGAGAATATATATATATATATATATATATATATATATATATATATAAATGTTGTTCTGGTTCCAACGGGAGAAAATGTAATATTTTATAAAAAAAAGAAGAAAGTCCGCAAAATGTATCGTTCTCAGAAAAAATGTTTTATTCATTTTTATTTCACATACGCAACACGTGTTTCAGATATTCTGGCATCTTCTTCAGGCTTTGATCAATACATATATTGATATATATATATATATATATATATATATATATATATTATATATATATATATATCATATACACATACATAGGTTATGCGTGTTTCTGTAATTTTTTGTTATGGTTGTTTAATAACGGTTGAACGCTACGTTATTCTTTTCAATATTTGCGTGCGATTTGCGCGTGACCCGCATGTGACATGCGCAAATAATATATATATATATATATATATATATATATATATATATATATATGGAGAAACTATTTAAAAGAAGGACGGGGATGGGAGTGTCGAGCAATTACAAACAGCGTGAGTTATTTTAGTGTTAGATAATTGATCGAGTGTGTACGGTAGTGTTGTTGAATCAAACTAACGTTTTGTAGAAAAATACAAGGAATTTGATTGACAAGATTTAACCCTGTATTTGACCCCTCTTCTCCAGCAACGCAGATTAATACAAGTATATATCTATATACTAATACAAAATACGTCTAGATACGTCTAATAAAAATGAGTAAGCAACATTAGGACTCTCAATCAAGCGTTGATATTCATTCTCTGTAGTGACCGCAGACATTAGGAATTGTCTTCTTACCGTGCTTCTTTCTCTCCTTAATTTTTTTGGCTGTTGGAACGAGTCTCCTGTGGTAGACATCTGAAGATCGAGCAAATGAAAAAAATCGCTGTTAATTCTTTTGCTTCTAACGTATCTTTATTTTTCATTATTTTCACTGTCGTCGATATATATATATATATATATATATATATATATATATATATATAATATGTGTGTGTGTGTGTGTGTGTGTGTGTGTGTGTGAAGAAAAGGAAGTGAATCTGACGGTATGTAGTATATTAAGAAAATTGAAAAAACACAGGTTTAAATAAGTTAAGTGGTGAGTTTATTGGCCGACGCTGCAGTGTTTCGATCTATTAATTAGATCATCTTCAGGGCATTTGTTGGTATATGGAAGGTGATACAACATTTTTATCACAGAGTAACGAGAAAAGCAAGTGATGGTCCTTGTTTATCAGTCTGTTCACAATTTGAAATCTGAAGAAAAGACGCTGAAAAAGTGGACGGTTTGAAATATGACGTCAAATATTTTCTTTTACGGTGTGAGTATGAGAGTGTGTTAGTGTGTGTGTGTGTGTATCGAAAAAAGGCATTGTGCATTTTTAGGTGTTTTGTGTATGTGGTTGCGCACCACTCAATTCATTTAAAACTGTGTTTTCTCAATTTTCTTAATATATATATATATTTATATATATATATTGAGTGGGTTCTTCAACTTTGCATAATTTTATCGTTCGGTTTGCTATTTTTAAGTTTTTCCATATTTTCGAATGAACGCGTTTCAACGCGTGCGTGCGTACACACACACACACACACTCACTCTCTCTCTCTATCTATCTATCTATCTATCTATTTATTTCTTCTCTCTCTTCTCTTCTCTCTCTCTCCTATCAAACCACACACATACACACATATACACATACAGAGCCAACACAAATACAATTACACACAGCCAACACACTCAATACACACACGTACACACACATACACACACATACATGCACAAAGCCAACACACATCCACATCTACACACACTCAACCCAAACCCACACTCAACCCAGACCCACACATATACACACACATACTCACACATACACACTTAGCCAACACACACACATATTTAACACATACACTACTCACTCACAAACACCCAACACGCATACACAACACACATACACACACACATACACACACATACACGCAGATAGCCGACACAGACACACATACATACACACATACTCAACACAGAAGCTTACTCAACATACACACCCACACGCTTAATACGCACATATACACACACATAACTAACACACACACACAAATGCACTCACACCACACGCACACTTACACGCATAGAGCTTACAAATATATATACATACGCATACACTCAACACACCTACACACACACTCAACACAGAAGCTTACTAAAACATACACACCCGCACGCTTAATACACACATATGCTCACTCATACACACACAACCAACACACACACACATAACCAACACACACACACATGCACTCACACAACACGCACACATAGAGCTTACAAATATATATACATACACATACACTCAATACACACACACACACACACACACACAGACACGCGCACAACACAAGAACATACACACCCACCCGCACGCACCCAGCAGTTCTTTAAATGAGGACTCAATCAGGCTTGTGGGTAAAAGTGGTGTTGGTGGGGAGGAGTAGGGGGTATGGCGGGCTGTCGGAGGAGGAGGTGGAGTGGTAAGCCGTGACTACAAGTCTTGATAGACCTCAAGGGTATGACGCGATTTTCATGTTATACATGACTCATTATTCTGACTGTCCGTGACTATATTTGTCGACGAGGAGAAAGGGATGCCAAAATTTGACTTCAACGAAAAGATTATTACTCCATCTCCATCTTTACTTTCTTTCTTTCTTTCTTTCTTTCTTTCTTTCTTTCTACCTTCTCCTCTCTTCTCTCCTATTTATCCATCTATCTATTTATCTATCGCAAGCAACAATTTTAAATCTCCGTCCGTCTGTCTGTCAAATTCGGTTTCTTCAATTTTCGCACTCAAGTGATATATATATATATATATATATATATAATATATATATATATATATATATATACATATATATATATATATATATATATATATATATATATATTGGGTATATATAATATATATATATATATATATATAATATATATATATATATATATATTGGGTATATATATATATATATATATATATATATATATATAGTAGGGACAACTAATGCGTGACATATGTCACTTGGACGCGAAAATGTAAGTAAAAAAAAAAATGGTTATTTCCTATAATTCTAACATAAACAAAGGGAACCACTCTTGACTGATGAATTATCTATTTATTTATTGATCTGTTAGGAAAAAAAGAAGACGGGGTTAGGGTTAGGTTTATGGTTAGGGTTAGGGTTAGGGTTTAGGATTAGGGTTTAGGGTTAGTTTAATGGGAAAATAAATAGATAATTTATCAGTCAAGAGTTTATGTTAGACTTATAGGAAATAATCAAATATATATATATATATTACTTTACACATACACACATACACACACATATATATATGTACACACATACACACACATACACACATATATATATGTGTGTGTATTTGTGTGTGTGTAAAGTGTTACCTTGACTTACGAGTATGATTCGTTCCACTCGTAACTCAATTTCCTCGTATATCAAATCAATTTTGCCCATTGAAATAAACTGAAATGTCATAAATCCACCCACCCCCCAAAAAATAACACCCCAATCTTTTTTGTTATGTTTTTTAAATAAGAAAAAACAGCACTGTATTGTATAAAAATGATAAAATTGAATGTAATGAATCATGGGTTTAATTACTTTTAATGTCTATTTTTTTTTTATAAATGATATTTTTCTTTGGTGCAATAAATTTGGAAACTTAAATTGTTTAGTAAACTTTATTATCCCAATCTCGCTCCTACAATTTAAAAAAAAGGCTCTAATAAGAAAACCGATAATGAAAATATTTGATCCCAGAAAGGAAGTGACTTTGACGACAGACGCAAGTGAGCATTTAATTGCTGCATTCTATCTCAAGAAGGTCATCCAATCATGTACCTATCGAGAAAACTAACGTCAGCCGAAGATAACTGATCAAATATTGAGAAAGGGGTACTGGCAAAAGTTTGGAGCACAGAACGTGCAAGAGATTTTTTCTTGATATATACATCCGGGGTAAGGGATATATAAGTAAAAGTTGTAGTGGGGTGTACTCACAGATAAGTACAAGCTGGTACGTCGTTGTAGTAGGCGTAGTAGTAACAGGCAATTGTACCACTACCGTGTTAAGTATTTATGGTGGACACTAACCAATCAGATTAATGTGAGGAGGTATCCATGTATATGAATATTCTTTACATCATAAATAAAAAAAATAAAAAATATTCACATTATTTACAGGATTCGGTCTATTGTCCACGTCTTTGTGGTTATACTCACAACGTTTCGGCCGCGGCACTCTTCAGTCTTCTTCAGGTGTATTTTGTCGTAATCGGTAATTTCAAACCGTAACCTGCCTATTCCTTGAACCGTAAATTCGCCTTAATTATTTAAATTAATTTGCCTTCCGTGTGTGCATTGCTTTATACCAAGTCCATTCAATCCCTGAAAGTGATCTAAAAACGTTTCCATTTTCCATTTCAATTTTCTGACATATAATGTGTGCTCTAAATCCTCACCTAGATTTATAGACTAGCCAAGGTCATGTGAGTTATTCTTGCAACCAATCACAAGCAATACTGCGTGGCTGATAGAATGCTTACTCCCCGCCCCACATTGGTCATAATGACAACTGCGCTCACTGAAGACGGACATAGGATTGCCGGATCTTTACCAATACTCAGCAATGACTTATACGATTACTTTAGGAAGCGTTTGGTGTAATGGTTAAAGTCATGGGAAATAGACTCGTCGCCCCGAGTTCAAATCCTGGATGTGGTAATTGCATTTCACTTAGCGCTAATACCCTTGGGAAATGTATGAATCTTACTCTCCTTCCAGCTATGGATAAATAGTAGGGCGTGCTGGGCTCTTTAATCTTGGTTAGGCAACCGGTCTAGGAGAAGGAAAACTCTGAATTTAAACCTGTTAAACTCCGCTGAAGAAATTGACCTTGTGTCACATCCTGCTCGTGCGGAGGGGTTGGTAAATATATATATACGATTACCAGAGAAACCAAAAGGATTCATTATCGAAGGACTCTTTGCCAAGAACTGAGAACTCTTTACCAGAGTAACTAAAGGGTTCATTATCGAGGGATTCTTTATCAAGGATCCAATTCCACTGGATACGCGCTTCTGCTTTAAGGCCAAGGAATGGTCCTTAAAAACGTAACACTGATGGCTTTTGATTTCGACATAATATATGTTAAAGGAAACACTATTCCGCATGTCGATGTACTTTCCAGACTAAACCTTGACAATAAGAAATTGGAAACGACTGAAAGTGTGGAATATAAAATATCACACTGGGTTGAAACTGATGTATTACCACTAAGTCATTTAAAGATGGAAACGAAACAAGATCCCGTGTCGAAAGAATAAGAAGAAACACATGGAGTAATTGTTCAATGGTTGAAAGACCTTACAAAAAAATGAGACATAAATTAACTACAGAAACATTGGGTTGGTTTGGTTTGGTTTTACGGCATATCAACCTCAGCGGGTCATTTAATAAATAATAATAATAAAGTTTTAAAGTAAATTAATTCTTAATGTATACACAATTTTTTTTTATAAATACATTTTTCTATTTAACCCACTTTTTTAGATGGTCCTATCAAATACGAATGCTTTTTAACCAGATCTATTTGACAAATATATGAGACTGTCATATCTTATTATAATGGAGATTGTGTGCTTTTCTGTCTGTAACCGAAACTAAATCACTACTCAAGTCACAATTCTCTTTGTTATTGAGGTCAAATTGACCATGAATTTATTTTATTTAAACTTCAATTATTAATAAAATTGTTTTACATTATTAATACTGTTAACCATATCTACATACTAACAACATGCAATTATATTTATATATACAACAAAATAGCGGTTTACAGTGTGAACGGGAAAAGCTAATTTGCATATTGATATTAAAAATGTGATTTTAATAAATATATGCTTAGTATTATTGATTTCTAACTGTTTGGTTTTATTTTAATGAATATAAGCAAAAATCTCTTCAATGAATCTTAAATGAAATCCATTAACAAGAAAAATAACTGTCATTTTATTCTTTGCTTCCTCTTTTAACTAAATACTTAAATTAGAAAAAATAACAATGAAAGACGAGAGTGATGGAAGAGTAAATTTCAATTGTTCTATTTTTTCGATTATACTCCCTCTGTTTCAAATCTTTTTTATCTGCATTCTTATTTAGTTTCATTAGACTTTCTAATTTAATACGATATTTTATTACATTAAAACTTAAATACTTGCGCCCGGAGGGTGCATATATTTGCTAGTAGGAATAATATAACCATTAGATGTACAAATAAAGTCACCTTTGTAGCGATGGTCTGTAAAAAGCGAAAATACTTCTGATAAACTTGAATTATACAAAAACACTACAGAAAAAGGTATAATATACAATGGAGATATTATAGTACCACCACAAAACTTAAAGAAAAGAAGTGATAAACGGTATACACCATGATATACACTCAGGTGTAACAGCTACACAAAGAAGACTAAAATTACAAGCATGACGGCCAGGATATTCTCAAGATATAGAAGAATATGTTAAAAGATGTCCAAAATGTGCTGAAATCATTTTTTTTCACTCGTGACCTAAAGAACAAAAACCATGAGCTCGGGTAAACATGGATCCTGCTCATAATAAAGGCATGGGGCTATTTTTAAATTTTTGTGAACTCATTTTCAGGATGGTCCAAAATAATCAAGGTTGCCGACAAAAAAGCCACCACTATAATGCAAATGATAAAATTAATATTTCCAAGGAATCGAGTTCCTCCGACGTTAGTTTCTGATAATGTCCAATAATTTTGCGACGAAAATTTGTGCTCGTGGCTGAGGCATATTGGATGTGTCTCCTATAAAACGCCACCTACCACTCACAATCGAATGAAATCACAGAAAGAATAGTGCAGACTCTGAAAATGGGCCTAAGAGCATTTCCCCCATAGAATAATAATAGAGATTTACTTATTAGTTTTTCGTTGTTCTTTTTTGTATTTATCCTATTTAAAATGAATAACTATTTAAGAAAAAAATTCTAATTTATTTACTTAAATTTAGTAATGTAGCTCTAACGATATTTTAGTGACCGACCTAACTTATGTCTACAATTGCAGATTGATTCG
>CM042160.1:95381305-95401305 GCA_023376005.1 Doryteuthis pealeii | reverse complement strand
TCACAATATATACAAAATTACAGAAACTTAAATAAAAAATAAATAAATACAATTTGATAAAACAAAGTAAAACTCTTTAAAAATGTGTGTATATATATATATATATATATATATATATATATATATATATAAATGTTGTTCTGGTTCCAACGGGAGAAAATTCAATATTTTATAAAATATATATATATATCTTATTATAATGGAGATTGTATGTTTTTCTGTCTGTAACCGAAACTAAATCACTACTCAAGTCACAATTCCCTTAGTAATTGACGTCACATTCACCATGAATTTATCCTTATTTTAACCTCAATTATTAATAAAATTTCTTTTACATTATTTATACTGTTTACTATATCTACATGCTAACAACATGCAATTGTATTTATATATACAACAAAATAGCGGTTTACAGTGTGAACGGGAAGGCTAATTTGCATATTGATATTAAAAATTTGATTTTAATAAATATCTGCTTAGTATTATTGGTTTCTAACTGTTTGGCTTTATTTTAATGAATATAAGCAAAAATCTCTTCAATGAATCTTAAATGAAATCCATTAACAAGAAAAAATAAGTGTAATTTTATTCTTTACTTCCTCTTTTAACTAAATACTCAAATTTAAAAAAATAAAACAATGAAAGACGAGAGTGATGAAAGAGTAAGTTTCAATTGTTCTATTTTTCGATTATATCCCCCTGTTTCAAATCTTTTTATCTGCATTCTTATTTAGTTTCATTAGCGTTTCTAATTTAATACGATATTTCATTACATTAAAACTTAAATACTTGCACCCGGAGGGTGCATATATTTGCTAGTATTAATAATGGAGATTCGCTCCCAGTTTTTGTCTGTAACAAAAGTTACGTCACTGTTTACGCCACATTACCNCCAAGATCTTATAACATAGAATTAAATACACATAAAAATTTGAACATTGCAACAATTAGACAGTTCTCATTGTTTTTTAAACAAGTTTTAATAAATACATAACTGGTATTATATATTCTATATATAGTTTGTTTTATTCTAATACATATTTAAAGTTTACATTTCAAATTGTTTTATTTTTTAATCCTTTAATGAATTTGATGATTTTACTTACTTAGGGTACAAACTCGCTGACATTGAATTTTTTTACTCCCATCTCTCAGGCAATATGTTTAAAAAATCTGTTTTTTACATCGCACAGAGTGTGTTTTTTATTTTGTACTTGTGTATATAATGTAGTTTGGTATATCTATATATACAGCGTTTCTTCTGTCAGGGTATTTTGTAACTTTCTTTTCTCTTAATGGCCTAATAATCTAAAGTGAATGTGTAAAAAAAAAAAAGTAAAAAGTAAAAAGGTAAAGGGTGATGTTTGAAAGGTATTAGATACCAGGTAAAAAATACCATATTCAGGTAAGAGTAAACGATACCAGATAAAAGTAAACTATTATAGGTATATTATTACGCAATATTAGATGCGATTCAGTAATGTAACTGTTGATATGTATTTAGCAGAAAAGTAATACGCATGATGTAATTTAATTGCTCTAAGGTATGAATTATGGGTTTTCTGTAAAATCTGACCGACGCGAGACGAAACCGACACGGATTGAGCTGGAAACCACTCCATATATATATATATATATATATATATTATATATATATATTATACATATTTTGTTTTTTTAAGTTGGGCGTTATTACGAAGCATCTAAAATAAATTGAATGAACTCGATGTTATGGAGATATTGGATTTTTACTTTTAGTTATTATTATTATTTTATCATAAATTTTCGGGTTCGTTAGATACCCTTTATCAAATGACTGTTGTTCCTGTTCAACGGATCTTTTGTCTCTGTTGTTATTGACAGCGGCAGCGTCTGTGAATATTTATAATAACGGAGTATTCCCCATGTCAGCGTTCAGTCCCCTCACGTGAGTTCGTAATTTTAGAATCCATTTAGTTTCTGCTTGTTTCGAGGTTGTGTTGTTGGAAATGCGTGTTTATTAAAATGCATTTGAGGTGTGTAAGGGTTGTGTGGTGGGGTGTTAAAGTGAAGTGTATTTATAGCGGGGGATTTGAGTTTTATTATGGATTTGTGGTTATTTAATCTTAGGCTAAAAGATGTTGATGTTTCTCCATATATATATATATATAATATATATATATATATATATATATATATACCAGAAATATATTATATATATATATATATATATATATATATACCAGAAAGTGCGATATACACATCAGTTTTAAAAAATAAACAAGAAATTCTGGGGTAAGCCAGCTAGTGTAATGGTTAGACTGTCCGCCTATCAGCCTGACAGGTAGGGTGTCGAATCACACACCAAAGCGCTGCCTGTCTATAGCTCTGCTTGATGAGGCCTAATGGCTTGAAATGTACATACAGAGACGACTTTTTCTCGATTTTGTTTACGCTTTACATTTGAACCGATAATGCATGCCTAATTCATTTAATTATAATTAATTAACAAATTAGTTATGACTTTAATTAAGCACATAATCTCCCCCAAAATGTCGGCTATCGCCATTTCAAACACATTGTTTGTTCCAATTCATATATATATATTATATATATATATATATATATTATATATATATATGTGTGTGTGTGGTGTGTGTGTGTGTACGGATAAAGCAAAATGGAAAAAAAAAAACTCAAACAAGTAGATGTAGGATATATATTTCGTTCCGCGTTAACCGGGGACTTCATCACTCTGTTTATTAAGCATAGTACATTTGCGCGGGTTAGCTCAGTCGGTAGAGCGTTCGGCTAGATACCACAAGGTTCCTAGTTCGATACCGGTCCTCGCCAACTCAGCGTATGAGTAGCACGGGATCTGTGCGGTAAAATGAGTAACTGATGTAGGTGTGACACTTCCACCTTCAAAACAATCTCTTGGTCTAGCGCTAGGTGAAAAGGGGATAAGACTCCCTCGGCTGATTGGCGTGATACCGACTTTACGGCCACCTGGACGATTTACTTACTACATATATTTGTATTTATAGAAAAGAAAATGAGTGGGTGGGGTAGAGTTTGGTGAATGAATTCATGGGAAGGGAATAGTTTGTGAGGATTTTGGTTGGTCAGACAATTAACACTTCAATATGTACACTTTATTAGTAATATTATCCACATATTTGTCGGTTCATTTGCTTTTGTAATATCTATTAATAATGGAGATTCGCTTCCGGTTTTTGTCTGTAACAAAAACTACGTCACTGCTTACGTCACATCTCCCAAAATCGTCATAACATAGAATAAATACACTCAAAATTTGAACATGCAGCATTAGACGGTCCTCATTGTTTTTTAAAACAAGTTTTAATAAATACATGACGTATTATATATCTATATATAGTTTGTTTTATTTTTATACATATTTAAAGTTTAATTTCAAATTGTTTTATTTTTTTAATCCTTTAATGAATTTGATGATTTTACTTACTTAGGGTACAAACTCTCGACATTGAATCTTTAACTCCCACCCCTCAGGCAATATTGTTTCAAAAATCTATTTTTACATCGCCCGGAGGGATATTTTATTTTGTACTAGTAAGATTAATGAATATACTGAGAGCTAAAAAAGCACACAATCAGAACGAATAACAGAATACAAAGGAACTGCTATTCTCTGGGCTTTTGGTATCCAAACTGATAAAAAAGAATAAGAGCAATAGATTCAAATGTTGTATACTTTACATTTCTCGGGTATATATATATATATATATATATATATATTATATATATATGAAAATGGAAAAGGAATTGAATCCGACAATATGAGGAAAATGAGTAAAGAAAAGATAGTAAATGGATAAATGAATTTAATCGATATCACATTAATCGATATCACTTACACATGTGTTTCGGCCAGTTTATGTGTGTGAAAATATTCGATCCACATACAAGAATCGACCTTCATCAGAGGAACATTTATATTATTATTATAAATGAAAATAAATGTTCACTCTGATGAAGGTCGATTTCTGTATGTGTGGGAAAATTTTCACACACATAAACTGACCGAAACACATGTGTAAGTGATATCGATTAAGTGATATGCGATTAAATTTATTTTATCCATTTACATTTCTTTTCTTTATCATTTTCTCATAAATATATTATATATTATATATATATATATATAAATATATTCATATATTTATATATATTATATATATATATATCAAGATATTTATCCAAAACTTGGTTATTAAGGATGATTTCATATGTGATTTTCAAGATCCACTGTACTAATATTGATGATCCAGTATGTATAAATACAGTGAATCATTAAATCACTAAAGAGAGCTCAATGTAAAATAACCTTTTAGATTATATACAGAGCAATTATTTATCATAAGAAGAAGGAAACTCAATACAGTAATCCCATAAAAATTTATTTCGACGAAAATTGGGCCATATAAATCTAAGTTGATTTAAACCGGCTCCCCAAATATTCGCCTCATCAGATGGGTCTCAATTCACTTATGAACAAGCATATCAACAAAAAACCCAAGAGCTGAATATATATAATTCAAACAAAAACAAAAATAATTAAAAAAAATTATATATATTTTTTAACAGTATGGGAGGTGTAACCAGTAGAAACAGGAAGTGAATGAAAAAAGAGATACATCTCAAAGTTGATTTCTAGGGTGTCCAGACAGACAAAAAAGGTGACATGACAGAAAAAAACAGAAAGTTATATTAAAATATAATAAGACAAGTAAATAAAAAGATATAAATTAAAACATGGAGTAGAATGATGGTATAAAAGAAAATACTTAGTTAAGATATATAAATAATAAAATAAATTAGTAGAGATAATAAAATTAAAAAATTTAAAAAATAATACAATAATAGAAAATAAAAATCAATTAAACCAAAATCAATAAACAAATAAAAAAACAATAATTACTCGAAGGAGTCTGAGAACCGAGGAGACTTGCTGTACTCGGACTCAGTGAAAGGACCATCAGCTAACACTGATTGTTGAAAACTCAAAAAGAGTAATAATAATAATAAAAAAAATGAATAATTGGGAAAATATATTAATAAATTAAATAAATAGTCATAATTAATGGTAAAATAAATTAAAAATAATAATAATAATATAATAATAATAAATAATAATAATAATAATAATAATAATATTTGAGATAAAGTAAAGGTATTAATAATTAAAAATAATAATAATAGTAATAATAATAGGATAAATTAATTAAATAATATAAAATTAATTTTGAAAAAATATGTTAAATTACAATAATCATAAAAAATAAATTAAAATTATTAATAAATAATATATTAAGATTCAATAGAGATAATATATATAATAAAATAATAATATTAGTATATAATAATGATTAAATTATTAAAAAATTAATAATTTAATTATTTAAAAATATTATTATAATTAAATATTTTTTATAAAGGAGATTTGTTGCTTTTCTGTCTGTCACCGGAAACTAAATCACTACTCAAGTCACAATTCCCTTTGTTATTGACGTCACATTGACCATGAATTTAAGTTTATTTTAAACCTCAATTATGATAAAATTGTTTTACATTATTAATACTGTTAACATATCTACAAACTAATAGCGATGCATTATATATGATACAACAAAATTAGCGGTTTACAGTTTGAATGGGAAGGCTAATTTGCATATTGATATTTAAAAATGTGATTTTAATAAATATGTGCTTAGTATTATTGATTTCTAACTGTTTGTTTTATTATAATGAATATAAGCAAACATTTCTTCAATGAAATCTTAAATGAATCCGTTAACATAGAAAAATAACTGTCATTTTTTCTTTACTTCCTCTTTTTAAATAAATACTTAAATTAGAAAAAATAACAATTGAAAGACAAGAGTGATGGAAGAGTAAGTTTCAGTTGTTCTACATTTTCGTTATTACCACCCTCTGTTTCAAATCTTTTTATCTGCCTTCTTATTTAGTTTCATTAGCCTTTCTAATTTAATATATATTTTATTACATTATAAAACTTAAAATACTTGCACCCGGAGGTGCATATATTTGCTAGTTATATAATATTGAGATGAAGTTAAAGGATAATTTAATTAATAAAAATATAATAATTGTAATTAATAATAGGATAATAATTAAATAATAATATAATTATTAAATCTTAAGCGGAGGTAACAAGTTTGAATTCAGAGTTTTCTTTCTCCTAGACTGGTTACTCGGAAAATTAATTTTTACATCGCCCACGATGGTGTATTTTTTATTTTCTAGTTTTTTTTTAAGTTGTAAAGAGACTTTTTACTGACCACAGCTGTATTGTGGTGAGGAGAGGAGAGAGAGTGGGGTATTTAAAATTAGATTATTATACTTTTTACATTGTTTGTTGATAATGTAATGGGTTATACATCTTAACATAGCCTTGTTGGAGAAAATCTGTCTTGGCCCCATAATTAATGTCCGTTGATAATTCTTAGATTGTTGTAGTGGCACAGGGGCATTGTGCTTTTCACAGCTTGCCATTTGGATCTGTGCCCTGTTTGTAATTGTTACATTATCCAAGACACACATGTTTACGATCCTATTAGGCGCAGTTTCTTTGTTAGAGGGAATCTTTGATCCCGGATGAATTATCTGTCGAGGAAACACCGGAAAAGAAATGCGCGCGCATTTTCCACTATCAACAAGGGTGGTTTGCTTGTTTTCTTTTACTGGCATTAGGCGTGTTATATCATTTATTCTAAATTTAAATAGGATATTATATATTATATATATATATATATATATATATTACTATATATATATTTATTATATATATATACACACACACCACAGAGAGTATACCAGTATATTCACAAGAAGGAATTATTTTTATTCGTTAATCTCTTTTGAGTTTTGAATCAGCATTAGCTGATAGTTATTCCCGGAGTTATGAGTGTGACAAAACAAGTTCTCCTCAGCTCTCCAGGACTCTTCTGTGGTATTCTCAGCCTATTGTAGCCAGTGCAGTAGTCTGGATTGTCTCAATTCTTCCTCTGATCTTCAAAGATCCTCCATCCTTTTTTCCAAATATTTAATAGCACCGCTTCAAGTGCACCAACTACAATTTGGTATCGCTTTCCACTCTCCATGTTCCACAGGCTTTTTCAGTTCTCTGTCAAAGGTTCCAGGTATTATCCATCTTTTCATTTCCTTCAGCTTCACCTGTGATCTGCTTGGAGCCGCAAAGTTCCACCAGTTGAACACGTTCCTCTCTTTTGTTAATCAAACATTAGGTCTGGTCTCCTGGCTGGGACAGGGTGATCGTCTTTATCTCGAAGTCCAGAGGGGAATTTATGGCGTTTCATTCTCAAGAACAGATTCTGTTTTGCATATTTACCATTTTGTTGTTATGGTCAAAGTTTAATTTTTTGCATTAATTTTCAAGTGGATATCACCTTCCCAACCCAGTCATGCCTAGCTTTGTTTCCCGTTGTGTAGTTTGCTACATTCACATTATACAATGGTTTTCAGTCTTCATCTCTGTCACCGATAGTCACATTTACTATTTTGTGGGTCTTATTCATTGTTTTGTTTTGTTTCACTAAGCAGTACTTGGCGATTAAAATTACAATTTGTAACAAGGTAATTGAGAAGTTACTTCCCCTGTTATATTACCTTTAGCTTTCGGAAAGTATATAAACTCCAAAGAAACTGCAACTTTGTATTCTAAGTAGAATAAAGGGTTAATTTTATTGAACAAGTGCCGTCCCGGTTCTCCTGCCTCCAAATTGCTGCCCTGTGACTATTAAAATAACTGACCCGGCTATGGTGTTACTTGAAAAGAAAAAAACAAATTAGGGCGTTTAAATGTATTTAGGGGTGAGGCTTCTCTTTTTCTGTCGTATTCTATTTATTTATCAAACAAAGTAAAAAGAAATTAACAAATTGAGGTAGATAGATATTAGATAGGATAGGATAGATATCCATTATCATATCAACCAAGAATTACAAGCCAAATTAAACATTAAACAAGAATCGACAAATTTACTATAATAAACAAGGAATTACGACAAATTTCTAATAAAGTAAATAAGAATACGACAAATTACGATAAATAAATAAGGAAAATACGACAAAAAGAGAAGCCTCCCCTAAAATACATTTAAAACGCGCCTAAGTTGGTATTTCTTTTCAAGTAACACCCATAGCTGGGTCGTTATTTTTAATAGTTCACCGGGCAGCAATTTTTTTGCGACTTTCCTTTCAAAAATATAACGCTAAGTCAAATACAGTTACTAACTAAAAAGATTTGTCATCTTCCTGTCACCTATAAAAACATTCCATTCATTTTTCTTCCACCCTAAGATACATCGTGATGAAGGTTTAAAGAAACCGAAACGTTTAAGCGTCGATAAATAAATTTCATCCATTTTCGGGAACACTTGTTTTTTCAAATTTTCTTTATATTGTCGGATATTTCCATAATGTTACACCCATATATATATTATAGTAGCTGATGTATCGTGTCACGTCCAGTAAAAGAGGCCCAGACATTTGAAACACAGCTGGTTATTATATATATATTGAATGGATGGATATACTTATTTACTAGCAGACTACCGTCTGGCGTTCCGGTAAGATGGAGCCAGACTTTGAAACTAGCTGTTTGTTATAACTGTTAAAACTTCCTAATTATGATAGTGAAGTGTGTTAAGCTTGTTTCCGTTAGTGTTTCTGGTTTCAGTGGGAAATGTCTTCCTTTCGTTGGCAGCAAATACTTCCAATTTGAAAGATTATGTTTGGAGTGTGTGTGTGGGGTACGCATATCAACCTGCAGTGGGTCATTTAATGCCGATAAAGTTTTGAAATAAATCAATTCTTAATAGGATAATTACAATTTTTTTATAAATACACATTTTTTCTATTTAACCCATAGATGGGACCCTAACAGGTACTACCACTCCTGGTCAGAGTGGACCAGGGAGCAATGGTGATGAAGGGGTGCTCCATATTCCCCAAACCTCCAAAACTGGAACCTCACCATCAGATAGAGTTTAACGTCATCCCAGGACATGTAGACCCGCAGCCACGCCTCCTAGCACCCATATGATAAAAGGGGATTGGGGCTTGTCATAAGGGCAATAGTTGGAAAATCATATAGGTGCTAGGGCCTTAATCGTGACCAGACCTCGATTGATCGGAGGGGCCTCTCCGAACCGCGCCTCTAGCCCAAGATAGGGCCAAAGTGGAGTATGAATTGCATTCATGAACTGCTCATCCACCTGGCTTATTCCTTAAGCATCACGGGGTCGCCACCCACGGCCAACAGGTGGGCCCATTGGGGGAGTCATACCATCCTGCAGAGGTGCAGGTCGGTGCATTCTAACGCCCCAGCCGGACAGGGGGGGGCCTGCGGTGTTGTGTGGGGGGGGCACATGATGAAAAATGATAGTTACGTCTAAGCGGTTATTTGCCTGCTCATCCCACTTTATGAGGCTGGACACAAGGTCTCGTTTTTTCGTGGGCACATAAAAATTCAGTCTGGGGGGCATGGCCCCCTTGGATCGATGCTTATTAATTGTACTTTACCGGTCCAAGGCCGAAAGCACACTGGACCCCCAGCCGAGCCGGGTTATAGAGGAAGTTTCAAAGCATAGATCTGGAACAGATACTACACTTTGATTCCTCCCTCGATGCCAGGTAAGTACAGTTAAGAGTGTTCAACGGAAACAGCAAAAACATCACATTCGTTGGCAGCATGGAGAGTCTAGTCATTCACTTCTGACTTAATTCAGTACTTAAAACAATTACTGATTAACCAAACATTTTTTTTAGATACTTTTTAAAAAATTACAAACTATTACACAAATCAAATGAGAGTTAAATTCTCACTCCAATTTTGCAGGTGTCTTGATGAGCTTAATAAACCTGACTGATATAAACGGTTCGGTTTCAATCGCAGCTGGAAAGGGTTACATAATCTAAGCCATAGATCATTGTCAATGTATTATCTTAGGGATGGCCCTTTTCGTATTCACGGGCGGGACTTTCCATGGTGGAATTATTACAGAAAGCCCGCGAAATTACTGAAGTTCAAGTGGAGACCTGGTTGCACTCAGGTTTCAGCCGGACGTGCAGCAGATAAGATGTTTCTACTTAGCTGGACTCACTGCCTACGCTCGCTTGTTAGTTAGATGAAAAATGTTTAGTTAAGAAATTTAAAGGTTTAAATAATAATATGGTTTTGTGTATGAATGTCTTGGTACAAGAGCTGATCTAGAACAAGAAATGAATCAGGGACGGACCAAACCACCGAAAACGAACAGACGCTAGAAGATGACGTAAGATACCAAAAGATGAGCAGAAGAATGATAGTAAGGAAGAAAGGGTATACAACAGAGTAGCCTGCCCCAAATCTAGCCACTCTGAGGAACACGTGATACGTCGAACACTGTATCTGTGGATGACTATATATATATATAGATATATATAAGTTTAGAAAGTTTTTCTCTCTACCCACGTTCGGTGTTATCAAGGTACACCTTCGTCAGGAGAACTAAAGAAATTTAGGTAGCTAATACTTATAATACCTTGCTGGTTTAAGATTATTTTTATTATGTCTCTTAGTAACTCTTTGAGGATATATATATTATAATATATATACCATATATATATATATATAATATATGTGTGTGTTGTCGTGTGTGTTGTTGTGTGTGTATGTTGTGTAGTGTAGTATGTGTGTGATTTGTGAGTGAGAGAGCGAGAGAGAGACAGACAGAGAAGAGAGAGAGAGAGTGTTGAGTGTGCGTGTGTGTGTGGTGTTGTGTTTTGCGCGTATGTGTGTGTGATTTGTGCTGTTGAGAAGAGCAAGACAGAGAGACAGAAGAGAGTTAGTGGTGAGAGGAGCTTCTGAGTGTTCGTGGTTGTGGTGAGAAGAGTATGAGTGTTGTGTGGAGTTTGTGTGTGTGATTAGAGAGGCGTGTATGTGTATGCTTGTTGTTGCAAGAGAGAAGAGAGAGAGATGAGAGAAAGGAGAGAGAGAAGAGAGAGAGAGTGTGGTGTGTGTGTGTGTGTGTGTGTGTGTGTGTGGTGTGTGACGAAAGAATGGGATAAATAGAAACGGGCGCCGATGAAACCAATATCTAGTAGAAAAAGAAAAGACAATAGCTTGATTGTTCACGAAACATATAACATGATGGTTGAAAATTGCGGTATCGGTACTATTCACGGCCAAAGACCCCACACACAAAAAAAAAATCCAGAAAACCCCCCACCCCCCACCCCATTTCTTCATGTGCCTTTACCAAGAAACCAAATAGCCAACTGAAACAAGACCCCGATATTCTCTCTCTCTCTCTCTCTCTCTCTCTCTCTCTCTCTCTCTCTCTTCTCCTCTCTTCCTTTTCTCTCTCTTTCTTTCTCTTTTTATCTGTATATTTCTCTTTGCTCTATTCCACTCTTTGTTTCTTTGACCCCCCCCCCCCTCTCTCTCTCTCTCTCTCTCCTCTCTCTCTCTCTCATTCTCTTCCTTTTCTCTTTCTCTTTATTCTCTTGCCTCTATTCCCATCTTTGGGCTTTGTTCCCCCTCTCTCTCTATAATAATCTCCCTCTCTCTCTATCGATATCTCTCCCTCTTCCTCTCTCTTCCCCCTCTCTCTCTTCTTCCTCTCTCTCCTCTCTCTCTTCTCTCCTTCTCTCTACCTACCTTTCTATCAATCTATCTATTTCTTTTGATGATGGCATCGGGGGGTCTATTTCCCAACTTTTGGGGGCTTTGTTACTTCTCTCTCTCTTTCTCCCCCTCTCTCTCTCTCTCTCTCCTGTCGTCCTCCTCTCTCTCTCCTCTCTCATTTCTCTCTCTCTCTCTCTTGCTATCAATTCTATTTTTTTAGATGATGCATCGGAGGGTTCTATTTCCCACTTTTTGGGGCCTTGTTTACCTTCTCTCTCTCTCTCTCTCTTCTCCCTCCTCTTCTCTCTCTCTCTCTCCTCCTCTCTCGTCTTCTCTCTCTCTCTCTCTCCTCTCTCTCTGCCTATCAATCTATTTTTTTTAGATGATGGCATCGGAGGGTTCTATTTCCCACTTTTTGGGGCTTTGTTTACCTCTTCCTCTCTTCTCCCTCCTCTCTCTCCCCCCTCTCTCTATCGCTATCTCTCTCTCTGCTTCCCGTCCCCCTCTCCCTCCTTCTCTCCGCCTCTCTCTCCTCGTTGCTTCCCTACCTTTCTTCAATCTATTTATTTATTTGATATGGACGGTTGGGAGGGCAGTTCTAGAATGTAAAAAAAAAAAAGAAGAGAATCCGAGTAGAATCGAACATCTATATTAACGAAGCAACGCCATAAAACGTAAACATATGACGAAGACAAGAAAGAGATTTGGTGTTGGGCGAAGGGAGCGACAGGGGGCGGGCGCGAAGGGGAGCCGAGGCAGGGGGGGACGATATTTTTTGTGGTGTAGAATAGTCAAATGTTATGTCGCCTCCCCGGATTAGGGGGGGGGGTTACGGGTTTGACCTCTTTTCATGTTTTCGCTTGTTTGTTTATTACGTATGTGTGGCGAGAGAGAGAGAGAGGAGAGAGAGAGAGAGAGAGATTGAGAGAGAGAGAGATAGAGAGCAGCGAGTGTCAGGGGTGTGATGAGAGAGATAGGAACATACGGATTAGTCAATAATTGGTAGATAGCAAAAAGACACTGATCCTGCGAGATACATACGACGAGGGAAAGACTGTAATCCCAACTAACAACATGTGAACAGAAATACACCACACAATCCATATATATGTGTATATATTATATATGTATTGTATGTTATGTATATATAGTATGGATTATAATATGTATGTATGTTTAGTATATATATATATATGTGTGGTGTGTGTATGTGCTGTTGTGTATCATATATTGGTGTGTATATATATATATATATATATGTTATATATATATGGTCTGTGTGTGTGTTGTGTGTGTGTGTGTGTGTGTGTGTGTGGTGTGTAGAAGAGAGAGGAGATGAAAGAGCGAGAGATGAGAGAGGGGGGAAGAGAGAAAAGAAAATAGAGACGGAGTGAGTTGAGGAGATATAGAATTATTTAATAGAATCTGTGGAAGGTGCTTAAGGCGAGAGAAGTGGCGGAGTTGGAGAAGGATAATAGAAAATAGAATTTATATATATATATTTAGTCAGACAGACAGACAGGACAGACAGAGTGGTGTTGAGAGAGAGAGTGTGAGAGAGAGAGAGAATGAGAACGAGAGAGAGAGAGAGGAGAGAGAGAGAGAAGAGAGGGGTGGGGGTTAGGAAAATACATTATTTTAAGTTGAACACTCGGAGAGAGTGCTGAGACAGAGACAGAAAGAGACTGAGAAGGACTAGTTGAAGAAATCTGGACTGTAATTCCTAGATCGAATAGGACAAATATGAACAGAAAACACTCACACGCACGCGGCGGCGCACACAACACAGCATAACACACACACACACATATGGTATATATATATATATATATATATATATGTGTGTGTGTGTAGTGTGTGTGTGTGTGGTTGTTGTAAGTTGAAATGAATCCAGAGAATGTTGAAAAGATAAATAAATGATTAAATGAAAGAATAATGTTGAATGGATAAATTGATTTAAATTTTTATTTGCCAACACGTAGTTTTGGCCAAGCAATTTTGTCATGTACCAACATTGTATTCTGATTCATTATTTATTTAATATAAAATAAAATGAATAATATAGAAAATTATAAAATACTAAGATACAAAAAGGGTATAAATGTTTATATTTTAAGGTTAAACGTATCAAAATACAGAGAATTTTGAAGCTGTTCTGGAAAAAAGAAATTTTTAAAAAATTATTTGCAATGTTTTACAGTTGGAGAAATAGTAGTGAATATTGTGACGGTTTACGATCAGGGAATAAGAATGGTTCGCTTGAAGAGTGACATTTGAAAAAAAGGGGGATTTTATTTTCATAAGTTATATTATTTACTTGTGCAAGAAAAGTTAAAGATTCTGTGAGTATATGATTTAAAATTTGTTTTTTATGATTAGTGAATACGTATATTTATATTGGTAAATGTTATTATTTGTTTGTAATGTGGGATCTTTAGTGATCATTGTTAATTTTGTGTCATAATAAAATAAATACAATATATTTAAATAATATTATATACACTAGCAAAATAAAAAGACACCCTCCGGGCGAGTAAAATAAATTTTTTGAAAGATATTGCCTGAGGGGATGGGAGCGGAAATTCAATGGTCATAGAGGTGTGTACCCATAAAAGTATGTAAAATCGTCAAATTTTATAAGGATGTAAAAAAAAAAAAAAAAAAAGGAAAGAAAGACAATTTGAATGAACAGTTCCCGGATAACTTTAAATATATATAGAATAAAACAATTATATATAAATATATAACGCCGGGCATCTATTCTATTGAAACCAGATGAGGATGTGTCTAACGTTGCATGCTCACATTTTGAGATATATTTATTCTTATGTTATGACGGTGGATTCTGTGTTGGGTAATGTGACGTGAGCAGTGACGTAATTTGTTACAGTACAAAAACCGGAAAGCGACTTCCATTATTAATAGATATACACAACCCACACACACACACACAACCACACACAACCACTACACACACACCACATATATTAGTATAATATGGAGAACATTTTTAAAGTAAAACAGGATGTCAGAACAATGGAAAACTCCTTTATGTCAATACTGAGGTATTTCGTTTTTTTTTTTCCATTTAAATCTTCTTCAGGACATTGGAATATTTGTATGAGTAAAAGATGAGAAGATGTTCAGTGTATGTTGAATGTGTGATAAAAGGTTAGTTTACCGTTATTTACTGCGTTTCTTATATGAAGCCGATGACGCAATCATTGCATGTGAAAGCGAAAATTGATGGTCAGAAACCGTGCATGTCGAACGTTGATTGTCCACGAGTAAATGTTAAAAAAGGATATGACGTATTTCATGTAATTAAAGTGTTGAAAAGAGAAAATTGTTAATCGATAAATGTTTAGTACACACATACCACAACATATATATAAGCAAACCATACTCGCAATATATTATATTATTATATATTATATATATACCATATATATCTATATACTAGACCTAGTATTGATTAACAAGAAAAAGAGAACTGTTACTGTGATTATTGCAGTCCCATCCAGTTCAAGGGCGAACGGTGAAGCAACCGAGAAGATAGACAAATATCTGGACCTTGCTAAACTGAAAAAACACTTAGTGGTTGAAATTATGGGGTGAAGTGCGATACCAATATAGTTAGTACCATTGAAAATGTACCGCAGAGTTTAGGAAAATAGACTATTAAAGAATTGGAAATCAGAGATGTCAAGAATTAAAGTTAATCAGACAACAGGCATTGTTAAGATAGGCGAATACGTCAGTTCAGGAGACTGTCATTCAACTCCATTGAAGACCCATCAACTTACTACTAGTGGAGGAAAAAAACCTCGGATATATAATAATAATAATAATAATCATGATAATTAATAATAATAATAATAATAATAGGACTTTGAAATAAAACCGGATCACCTATCCCTAGCAACGAAGACCAGACCTTAGTTTATGAAGGAAAAAAGACAAAAACTTGTTTCAAACTGGTGGATTTTTGCATGTTGCCAGCAGATCACAGGTGAAGCTTAAAGGAAAATGAAAAACTGGCCAATATCGGACCTGGACAGAGAAATGAAAAGTTATGCAATGAAAGTGAATACCAATGTGGTAGGTGCACTTGAAACAGTTCAAAAGGATTAGAAAAGGGTTTGGAAAGTTTGTGATATCAGAGGAAGACTTGATACCATTTCAAAACATTGCACTGCTGCAATTCTGCCAGAATACTCGAAGAAGTCCTGGAGACAAAGCTAAGCACGACTGGGTGGGGAAGGTGATCCCATCTCTCTCTTGGGGCGCGAGGAGATGCAAGCCCAGCCCTTTATCATATGGGTGCTAGAAGGCGATGGCTTGCGGGTCTACATGTCTTGGGAATGACGTTAAACTCTATCTGATGGTGAGGTTCCAGTTTTGGAGGTTTGGGGAATGTGGAGCACCCCTTCATCACCATTGCTCCCTGGTCCACTCTGACCCGGATTGGTAGTACCTGTTAGGGTCCCAACTATGGGTTATAGAAAAATGTATTTATAAAAAAATTGTATTATCCATTAAGAATTGATTTATTTCAAAATTTATCGGCATTAAATGACCCACTGAGGTTGATATGCCGTAAAACAAACCAAACCAAACCAAACCAAAAATGTTTGGGAACCACCGTTCCAGGGTATTAGTTTGATAGTCAACGTAATTGCACGACCGGAGTTCGAACTAGATTGTACAGTCCTGCACGTTACCCACTAGGCCACGGGGGAACCCCTTGTAAAACAACATCTCACTTATCTTGCTTGAGTTTTATTACTTTATTTACGATCTTCAAATCTGGTCTCCTGAGCGGGATCGTGTGTCACGTTTAAATTTCAAAGTCCCATAAAAATTAACTTTTTTATATATGGTTCCTTTGAATTTCTGCATATATATGACAAAGAGCAAACCTTTTCATGACGAGTTGTTCCATTCAACGTATTCTTGGGAGGACCGACTTGTTGGAGGCGCGTGGTGTAATGGTTACAGTCGTAGGAAATGGACTCGTCGACCCGAGTTCAAATCCTGGACGAAGCTACAGTTCACATAGGGCTAATACCCATGAGAAAGGTATGATTTCAACTATTCTCCCTCCAGCTATGGGTAAATAGTAGGGAAGACTGGGCTCCTACAGATCCACTCACTCTTAATTCTCTGCCGCATCTGACTAACTAAACTAAAACTTATTCTCACGCCTGTACCGGAAGGTGAAGTCAGGTCATCGTCATGCCAATCATAATCCCAACGGCTATGGAAAATTACCCACCTCCGATTTTAAATCTAACGAATCTTCTTCAAATATTCTAACTACAGATACGTACATAACTCATAAGCATGAATTATGTAACAGTAAGGAAATGGAAACGGTGACTCGAGTTCAAATCCTGACAAGGCTGTTTGCATTTCATGTAGCGTTAATACCGGTGGGAAAAGTATGCATCCAACTATTCTCCCTCTAGCTATGGGTAAATAGTAGGTCAGACTGGGCTCTAAAATCTTAGTATGGCAACCGGTCTAGGAGAAGGAAAACTCTGAATTCAAACCTGTTAAACTCCGCTTGGGGTGATCACAACTAAAATTGACTCAGTCCTAATTAGTGATCTATTTTATTAATTATAATTAATTAATTATTAATTATAATTAATTAATTATTAATTATAATTAATTAATTATAACTAATTGTAATATTGTAGAATTATCTACATACTAGCAAGAATATGTGCCAGGCAGGCGCAAGTATTTAAATTTTAATGTAATAGAATATTGTATTAAATCAGAAAGACTAACGAAATAAAGTAATGCTTTACGCCAAACCGGTGACAGTTCGATAAAGTCGCCTCTAGATAGCTCTACCGGGCTCCGGGAACATATAACAACTATTCATAGACACTGTGTTTCGACGTTTACGTCTTATCAATGTGGCTAGACTTAACAGCTATTAACTGAAATTCTGTAATAGAAATATCAATATATAGTCAGTATACTTACAATTCTATATATAGTTCCAGTTTATCTTGTTGAAGAATTTGTTAATAGTAACTAATAATATCCATTTTGATTGCATAATTTCCCGCTAAACATTATAAAATCCTGGTATCTTTGGTTTAAAAGAAAATTATCTTCTTTTAGATTGCCGGGGGACCATATGACCTTTAGGCACCCCTTTTTGATCTCGATTAAGAAAGGACATGTTTTTTATTTACACCGTCAATATCCAGTTGTTTTAACAGACGATTTTAGATTTTTTTTTAGAATTATAAAACTAACCACTAAAACCTAATCCCTAACCCTAACCCCTAACAAACAACTGGATATTGACGGTGTAAATGAAAAACATGTCCTTTCTTGATCGAGATCAAAAAGGGGAGCCTAAAGGTAATATGGTCTTTGTCAGGTTGTATTTCTTCATGTGCGATATTGTATATTTAATCAAGACAGTAAATGGAAGTTTTGGATTATGTTTTTCTTAGGGGAGATAACCCCCATGAGAGTGGGCAAAAATGGCCAATTTCGTGTACAAATAAAGTGCCAAACTAATATAATTTTCTGATAGAGTTCGATGAGGAGTATCACATAGTAAAAGATGGTTGAGTTCGCTTGAGAATTGGGGGAGATATGTGGCTTCAAAGGTACCCTCAAAATTCCATTTTTCAGCCATTATAAGTCTACGTATTTTGATGAAAATGTACGTTATCGATTTTATTGGGTTTTTTTTTTTCTCACGGATTCTAATGCCTTGAATTTACTGATGGTGAAAAATGTGCTCAATTCGGAGTTTTAGCTGACTTTTGAGGCCTGATAATCCCCCTAACGAAGTTTCAAATCAGAGATAGGATAGTAAATAAAGAAATGGTGAAGAAATTACTGAATTTCTTCTTTTGAATTGGTCCGAGATTTGACATATTTTTTGAAAAAAATCATCTCCACTTTTATACCCCCAATTTCAGGGATTTAAATCTCATAACTTTTGAAGCACTGGGGATATTTGCATAATTCAAACAGTTCTGAACTCCATTTACAAAGCTCCATTTAACTAATTAGGCCCGATGAACACATCACATGGAATATACTTGAACTGTTTATACAACTCATCCTACTATATTCCCGGTCGACGAGGAAAAAAAATATTGTTATATGTTAAACATATTTAACTGTTTTTGTTATATCTTGTTATTCCTACATCTATGAATATAACAGTTTTAAATAAAAAAAACAGATTACCCGTGATATTTTAGGCTAGAGATATATCTAGTATAATGAAGTAGGTGTTGGAGGCACGTAGGGTAATGGTTAGAGTAGGCGATAATGGACTCGTCCACCTGAGTTCAAATCCTGGACGAGGCTGTTATACACGAACAATTAGATAAATAGACAAATTAGAAAGACAAACATACATAAATAAAGATAGATAGATAGATATATCGATAGATAGAAGTTATCATACAGAAAGAGAAGTAAAAACAAGAGATATAATAATATGTAGGAATATATATATATATATAATACTAACAGCGGCTACCCGGCGTCGCCTGGGTAGAGGGTGATATCTTAAAGTTAGTCCCGTATATCCATTATTACTGAATCGTGAGTTGAATCCTCGTGGGATGCCCCATTTAAATCCCATGTAAAAAAAGATAGACCTTGCATTGATCCAGCTACTCTGAAAAGAAATGTTAATGTCTACTATCTAAAATATTAAATGAAAAAAAATCCATGCTGTTATCATTTAAATTTTATAATTTCAATTATCTTTACGAATATAAATCAAATCTTTATTATTTTTGCTCAAAAACCAAGTCCTGGTGATATTTAATGTGTATATATATTTACTTCGTCGTTAATTGTTTTATTTTCGAAGTTTCATCTGGACATACCTATACACACAACTGCCATTTATATATGTACTAGAAGCGGCTACCCGCCGACACCTGGGTAAAGAGGGAGTGGTAAAAAGGGTGGTCTCACAGATCCATTATTGTTGAATCGTGAGATGGATCCTCACAGGATGCCCCTTTAAATTCCATATGTAAAAAAGACAATCTGAAAAGAAAAATTAATGTCTCCTATTTAAAATACTAAATGCAAAAAAATCCAGGCGGGTATCATTTAAATTTTATTTTTTAATTATCTTCACGAATATAAATCAAATCTCTATTATTTTTGCTCAAAAACCAAGCCTTGGTGATATTTAATGTGTATATATATTTACTTTGTCGTTAATTGTTTTATTATCGAAGTTTCCTCCGGACATACATATACACACAACTGTTCTTTATATATGTATAGATAGATAGATGAAATTATTATATCATTGTAT
>CM042160.1:95371305-95376305 GCA_023376005.1 Doryteuthis pealeii | reverse complement strand
AAAAATTCAGTGTCTGAGGGTTTTTATCGTAAGTAAGCAAAATCATTAAATTTATTAAAGGAATAAAAAAAAATTAGCAATTTGAATGGAATAGTCCCTCAAATAATATGTTGCGTGCATCTATTAATTATTAATTAAATAATTATTTTGAATATTTTGCACATGAATTTTACACAAAATCGTAGGTATTTATTTATTTGTAAACTTTTAGTTAACTTATTATGTCTGAAAAAGAGGCGAGATTAAAAAATAATTTTTTAAATGGATTATAAATTCGGCAAATATTTTTTTCCATTTAAAGTAATACAATTTTCTAATTAATTTCATAGTTTATATATTTTATTTATTTAAATAATATATAGTTTATTTATTACAATTGAAAGGATTCAAACATTGAATTATAATAAATAGCTTATGTCTATTTTATTATTTATGATTGTTCTTTATTCTATGTATTGGCGACTTTGGTAATTGTGACGTAGGCAGTGACATAATTTTTGTTACAGACAAAAACCGGAAGCGAATCTCCATTATTAATAGAAGATTTTTTGCTTTATTCTAATTGATTTCAATATAAAATTATACATAGTATTGTTCTTTAATACGTTTGAGAATAAAACAATAATATTAGAAATCAATAATACTAAGTGATCATTTATTAAATACGGTTTTGTTAAAACCAGTATGCAAATAATTTACCCCATATACTATGTAAACCTTTATTTCTTAAAGATATAATTAAAATCTACATTATTTAGTAGGTGATCTAGTTTGATTTCTTTGATGGCATATCAACCTTCGTGGGTTATTTAATGCCATCTTTGTAAAAGAACAGTAGTCGCACTATTTAACCCATAACTAGGTGTTATAGGTGATATACCCTATAGATTAATGGAATGCGCCGGCGGTTACTATAAGTAACAGGGACAATTATGGCTTGAGAGTAAGCCAATGCGAGTCAGCTCATAACTCTATTTGTCGGACGTAATTCCCACTTCTCTGTACTGTAGTTGTCTACTCTTTTAATACATTTTCCTACATTTGTTACCCGTCGTTTTGTTCTTATTTGACCCCTTAAAACCCCACAACACTAGGCGGGATGAGGGGTTTAATACTTTCCCCAAGAGTATTAGTTCGCAAGTGAACGTAATAACACAATTGGGGTTCGAACTCGTTTACTATGATGTCGCAGTCCTGCACGTTAGCCACTACTCCACGGCGACTCCCTCCGATTACCCTGATAGATGCTATGGAAGAGAATATTCCCCGTACCTCATTGATCTAATCTAATCTAATCCCCAAATCCATCCTTGTAGAAGAATAGTAGTGGTTCTATTAACCTATAGCTGGAGGGAGGAGGGTGTTTACACCTTTCCTAAAGGTGTTAATCCGAAAGCAAATTTAATAGCACGATTGGAGTTCGAACTCGTTTACTAAGATGTTGCAGTCTAGCACGTTAACCACTACGCTACGGGAAGCCCCTTGTAGAAGAATAGTAGTGCTACTATTTAAACTATAGCTGGAGGGAGGAGGGTGTTTATACCTATCCCAATGGTATTAATCCGAAAGCGAACTTTATAGCACGATTGGAGTTCGAACTCGTTTACTAAGATGCTGGAGTCTAGCACGTTAGCCACTACTCCACGAGGAACCCCTTGTAGAAGAATAGTAGTGGTACTATTTAACCTATAGCTGGAGGGAGGAGGGTTTTTATACCTTTCCCATGAGTTTTCTGAAATCAAACGTAATAGGAGGATTGGAGTTCGAACTCGTTTCTACGATGTTGCAGTCCAACACGCTACCCACTACACCACGGCGAACCCCATGTAAAACAACATCTCACTTATCTTGCTTGAGTTTTATTACTTTATTTACGATCTTTAAATCTGGTCTCCTGAGCGGGATCGTGTGTCACGTTTAAATTTCAAAGTCCCATAAAAATTAACTTTTTTATATATTCCCTGTGGTTCTTTCGTATTTCTACATATATCATTCGTATGCTGAGTCAAATCTCAGCCATTTGCACAATTCCTTATAGATAACATGTCCAACCCACTCATGTTTACTTTTTTTTTTCGCCTTCTGATATAGTTTACTGTCTTTTGCTTATTAAATGACTGGCCATTTTTTCTTTCTGTTTCCACGAAGACAACATTTACAATTCTCTTGTATGTCTTAGATTTAATAGAGTTTTAATATATTAATATTTTGAAGGCCAATACAATGCGTATGAAAAATAAAATAATTTAAAAGGAAAATACTCATAATACATAGTTTGTTTTGAATTTTGCATCAATCCTAATATGTAATTATTATATGATATTTTAATATATAATCAATATAATATTTAATCTATTTAAAGTTTAAAAGAAAAAGAGAGAAAAGTACTCATAAAAGATATTTTCTTAAAATTTTTCTATCAATACTAATACATAATTTAAGATTAATCTTTTATTTACTTATTTACTAAAAAAAAAAATTTAAATTAGAGAACAAAGGAAAAAAAAAGAACACAAAAAAAAAGAAAAAGAGGAGAAAAGGAAAAAGAAAAGAAAAGGAAAGCGAAACAAAATTAAGTATATAATTTTTTCTATTGACGGTTTTTATTTATTTATTTATTTATTTTGAATTTTGACATGGCAACAAACTTGGAACATTTGACCGGATTACAGACAATATTAGGAACATTTGTTCTCAACAAACATTTTAAAAAAAAAGAGAGAAATAAGAAATTACAGTTATTCGCCCATTTCATTCATAAAGGAGAAGAAGAAGAAAGAGAAAAAAAAAAGGATAGGAAAAGGAAATAAGAAGAGAAATTATAACCACACAAATAAAAACATAAGCACGTCCACTTCTGATACGAAACTCTGATGATGAAGTTCATGCTTCGAAATCGATAAGACAAAAATAACATCTTTTTGTTTTTATTTTTCATACGCATTGTATTGGCCTTCAAAATATTAATATATTATAACATACTTAACAATGTGTTATATATTGTACAAAGGGAAATATGAATTTCCGGTTTTATTAAACAAAGAAATATAACAACTGCCCGTTATCAGATTAAGAGATAAAAATGTGTAGGAGTAGCAATGAATATAAAAGAACCGAGGGCTCGAGACAGGTCAGTCGTCAGTCAGCCCAGGAGGCAGTCAGCCGGAGAGTGGGTGAGGTGATCGGGGTCAGTAATCGGGAGAGTCGGTGCGAGTTAGTTGGCCGAGCGGGATCTCGTGTAGTTGGTGTTGGAAAAGCTAGCGTTAATATTTACCAACTGAAAAAGCTTGTCACCCAGAAATTTAATCGAAAGACCGAAAGTCTAAAGACTGAATATATTAATTAAACTGACCCTCTCTCTCGAATTTAAGAAGCTTGAATTTATTTCAATAAACTTCTGGAGGATAACTTTGGTGTTATTGTCATCCCTTACAACGAAGATAAAACTATTGCAATTTAGTACAGTGACGACGCCGCTACGTTACAAATGCTTCAAGCAAATTACCAATTGCTTTTAATAGAGTTTGTTCTAATAAACATGTGTAGCACTGATTTTTTTGCCTTTGGCTTGCAATGTTTCCATTTTGATGTTGTTTAAAATGACTAACTCTATCCTGTATTAGCATCTACCTTAAAAGTGCAAGACCCCCTCCGATCAATTGGTCATGTCAAGCCCTAGCACATATATGATTGCCCCAACCATATTGCCCTTGTGAACCACCCATCCACCCTTTTTATCATATATGTGCTAGAAGGTGGTGACCGATGGTCTTCATGTCCAACACTCTATTTTTATCCAAGAGATGTGTTAAAATACGTTTTATGGTAATCTGAACATTAGCAACATAAATGAAAGTAACATCCCCTTGTTTATTTCATTTTGAGGAAGCCATATGTTTTGGTCGGCCATTTTCATTTCACCGTAATCAATACAACTGCATGTTTTAACACGAAAATATCATAAAATGTGTTCTTAATAACAATTAAGTTCATTCCAAATAATGCGCAAGCACAATTAAGAACACATTTTATGATATTTTCGTGTTAAAACATGCAGTTGCATTGATTCGAACAAATTCGTATTTTCAGTGTAGATTTACGGTGAAATGAAAATGGCCGACCGAAACATATGGCTTCCTCAAAGTGAAATAAACAAGTGAAGCTTACTCTCATTTATGTAGCTAATGTTCAGATTACCCTTTTTATCCTTCATTTTCCATAAGAACAGCTAAATAAAAATATAGGGATATAAATAAATTATAATTTTTAAAATTAATTAAAAAAATGATTAAAAAATGAAAGAAATTAATAAAGGATAAAAGATAATAAAGAAGCAAATAAAAGACAAATAAAAGGAAAAAGTACATATAATGTAATAATACATTAATAATACTGTTCAGTTTAATTACACGAAAGTTATACTAAAATATTCCTTAGTTTTAGGATTGAGTTATGTTTGAAAAATATTCCATTGTAATTGGTTCTAATTAGTCGTAAATTGCAATTAAGTCAAAAACTGACTAGTCTCTTACTTGACATTCTGTCTATCACTTTCACCCTCTCTATGTATATCTTGATTATCTCCTCATTATATATTTTAGTCTCTCAATGAGCGTAAAGAGGGAGAGGTTGGAGAGTCATTAAACATATTTGTACGTCACATTTCATACATAGCTAGCCGGGCCAACATCTTGGCTCTTGATAAGTTTAAATTAAGTCAAACCCTCCCTTTCTTAGAAATCTTACAAAATGATTCTAATCTTTTTTTTTTGGGTGGGGAGGGGTTATACCCCGGTTGTATTTATTTATTTATTAATTTATTTTTTTGTTTTTGTTTTTGTTTTTGCAAACCATCTTTTCCCTAAATCCAATTATCTACCCAGATTTCAATGGGTGACCCAACGGGTCACTTTTTATCTAGTATATAAAAAAAGTTAAGGATGAAACAAATATATAGAAAAATGATTTTTATTTATCTATATATAAGTAAAAAGTAAAGT
>CM042160.1:95341305-95353805 GCA_023376005.1 Doryteuthis pealeii | reverse complement strand
GGTGGAGATTAGGGAGAGGGAAAAAAAACTACATCCGGAATGAAAGCAAGGATCGTCTTTTGAGAAAGACGCGAAGAGTCTCAGAGAAATAAAGAATTGTTTAGAAGATTGCGTAATTCCACTCTCGAAGAAAGAAATCTGTATTATTAATACCCGTATTCCTTAATTGTACGACTGTTATCATCATCTTCCTTCAGCCTCTGGTTAAAAATGAGTCCAAGATAAAATACAGAAATGTAGATCCTGATTATCTGGTGTTACTTATCCGCTAAATTCTTTTGAGTGTCATCACCTCAGATAAACAATGGACCATTCAGTTTTTTTAAGGGAAGAAAAGGAAGAAAAAGGATATGCTACATAGAAAAATATGATAAGAAAGGAAGAAAGAAAAGAGTAGGGTAAAGATAGAAAGAATGCCTGAACACGGGAAGCGATAACGCTAATCTATTTTAATCGAATATAATGAAAAGAAGAAAAGAAGTAAAAAGAGTGAGAATGAGTTAAATCAAGATTATGATACTTTTTACATATTGAACTATATAGCAATAACTCTTAAGTAAACATATCAACCGTTGATTAAATTATCATATTGTGGTATATTAACAGGTCCTGCTAGTCAAATATATATTTTGTGAATGAGAGTATTTTGCGAATTTTAGTTTGGTTTGGTTTGGTTTGTTTTACGGCATATCAACCTCAGTGGGTCATTTAATGCCGATACAGTTTTGAAATAAATCAATTCTTAATGGATAATACAATTTTTTTATAAATACATTTTTCTATTTAACCCATAGATGGGACCCTAACAGGTACTACCACTCCGGGTCAGAGTGGACCAGGGAGCAATGGTGATGAAGGGGTGCTCCACATTCCCCAAACCTCCAAAACTGGAACCTCTCCATCAGATAGAGTTTAACGTCATTCCCAGGACATGTAGACCCGCAGCCACCGCCTTCTAGCACCCATATGATAAAAAGGGGTTGGGACTTGCCATAAGGGCAATAGGGTTGGGAAAATCATATAGGTGCTAGGGCTTGACGTGACCAGCTAATTGATCGGAGAGGGCCTCTCCGACCGACAGTCTAGCACAAGATAGGGCCAAAGTGGAGTATTGCATGTCATGAACTGCTCATCCACCTGGGCTCTATCCTTAAGCATCACGGGTCGCCACCTACGGCCAACAGGTGGCCCCATTGGGGGAGTCTTACCCCTCTGCAGAGGTGCAGTCGGTGCATTCTAACGCCCCAGCCGACAGGGCGGTATTAAAGAAGTAATTTATAGAATATTATAAGAGTTTTGCCCAGACCATTACAACGTATTGTAAATATGTCACTATTTTTGTAACAGTCGTTTACATCCAATAATTTTCTCTTAAATATTCCTGTGAATGTGAAATTATTATTTATTTTTGGATAATTCTGTATGAAGTATTCTTTAGATATTCAATATATTTTTTCTTTGGAATATATCATTTACGTGACAGACAAGATTTTCACTACTTCAATTTTTTTTAAATAGAAATTGAAAGTTCCTAAATACAATTGTTCTGTGGCGTAATGTTGTATGGCTCCGTATTTGTTCTTATCATATTGTGTACCACTACGCTCTGCTTGTCGAAATGGCTGCTATGATGATGTGTCAACTCTTCGTTAGGTATGGCACTCATTTCCGAATGGGGAGATTACGTGTCACAAGTTCACATATGTCAAATATATATTTTGTGAATCAGAGTCAAATATATATTTTGTGAATCAGAGTATTTTGCGAATTTTAGTTTGGTTTGGTTTGGTTTGGTTTGGTCTGTTTTACGGCATATCAACTTCAGTAGGTCATTTAATTCCGATAAAATTTTGAAATAAATTAATTCTTAATGGATACACAATTTTTTTTATAAATTCATTTGTATTTAACCTATAAATTTAAACCCATAAATGGGACCCTAACAGGTACTACCACTCCGGGTCAAAGTGCTCCACATTCCCCAAACCTCCAAAACTGGAACCTTACCATCAGATAGAGTTTAACGCCAGAACATACAGACCTTCAACCTTCTAGCACCCATATGATAAAAAGGGGTTGAGGCTTGCCATAAGGGCAATAGGGTTGGGAGAATCATATAGGTGCTAGGGCTTGACCTGACCAGCCGATTGATCGGAGGGGGCCTCTCCGACCGCCTGTCTGGCCTAAGAGGAGTGTTGCAGGTCATGGACTGCTCATCCACCAAGACTCCGTCCTTAAGTATCACAGGTCGCCACCCACGGCCAACAGGTGGCCCCATTTGGGGGAGTCTTGCCCCTCTGTAGAGGTGCAGTCGGTGCATTCTAACGCCCCAGCCGACAGGGCGGTGTGAAATTTTAGTCGGTTAGTGTAGAAATAGAATTAAGAAAAAAAGGAAGAGAATAAGAGAAATATATAGATAAGGGTGAGCGCAATATGTGGTCTTATGCCAGCCATCATATTTCCCCATAGCTATACTTTGGGAAAGGTATGCATCCAACAATTCTCCCTCCAGCTATGGGTAAAGAGTAGGGCAGACTGGGCTGTTTAACTTTGGTGGTGCAATCAGTTTAGGAAAAGGAAAGTTATGAATTGAAACCTCTTAAATTCCTCTTGAAAAATTGACCTTGTGTAACATCCTACTCGTGCGGAGGAACTGGTAAATACCGTATTCGACGGCATATAAGACGCACGGGCATATAAGACGCACTCTCATTTCAGCAAAAAATTTGGGAAGAAAAACAGGTATATGACTACTTTAAGCAACAAATTAGGGACATTGCACATGAGATGACCTCTAAATGGTTAAGAGTAAAATCTAAATTTTAATAACACATGAAATAATGGCATGAGAATTAATTATGTCAAAGCAAAAATTGATAATAAACAAGAAACAGAAAATGAAATCGATAAACGCCTTCTACGATAGAACAGAATTGCTGGATTCTATACCGAAAAAAGAAGAAAAAATAATAATGAATATATATATATATATATATATGTGTGTGTGTGTGTGTGTATGTGTGCGTGTGTGCGTGTGTGTGTGTGCGTGTGTATGTGTGTGTGTGATTTTCTGTCAAGCCATTATTTCAAGTTCACCGAGTTGTAAAGTTATCTTTTGTTTGTTTGAATTGCTTGAACACCCAAAGGGAGACAACTCGCTTTGATTACATTGCATCCGAGCATTGTCACGTGACACAAGCTACTCGTCTGTCAATGAAATCTCAATCGACTTTAAACATTTAAAACATAACTTTTGTCCATTTTTGTCTATTTTTCTTTTTCTTTTCTTTTTCAAGAATAGCAAATTTAGGCGATTCGGTGACAGGGTTAGGGTTAGGGTTAAATTAATTAAACAGTCAATTAAACAGTTAATTAAACAGTTAATTACATAATAAGTGAATGCAGCAAACAAACAAAAGAAATTATCTTAAGTTTAACTTTAAAGAAAAGTTTATGTTTGAAAACTTATTTAAAGTTAAGGAACAAAAAGTGTAGTGTATTTAAGCATATATTGCTGAAAACAATCTAGCTGTGCATTACACAAGCAGAAACATAGCAATAAAATAAAGATGCATGGAATTTAGGGTAGATAAAAATACTGAGCGTAAGCTGGGTTAGTGAGCATCATACAGGTTAGCTTAGGCCTACGGGGGATCTCAAATTTCACCTACGATGTATAAGACGCAGGGCAATTTTTTTAGCCAAAATTTTGAAAGAAAAAGTGCGTCCATTATGCCGTCAAATGTAGCAAGCGCGAGGTGTAATGGTTAAAGTCATGAGAAATGGACTCGTCGCCCCGAGTTCAAATCCTGGACGTGGTAATTGCATTTCACTTAGCGCTAATACCCTTGGGAAAGGTATGAATCCTACTCTCCCTCCAGCTATGGGTAAATAACAGTGCAGACTGGGTTCTTTAACCATGGATAGGTAACCAGTCTAAGAGAAGGAAAACTCTGAATTCAAATCTGTTGAACTCCGCTTAAGAAATTGACCTTGTGTCGTATCCTGCTCGTGCGGAGGGGTTGGTAAATATATATATGCCGTCAAATATGGTATGTATTCTCTCCAAGATATTCAGTCAGCTTTGGATTGCACAAGACCGCTTATTCTCTGTGAGGTATTCACTCAAATGTTGATTGTACAAGACCTCTTGTACGACCTAGGCTAGAGAGCTTGCTCTCTCTTACTATTATACTACCTGGGAGTAGAATTGACGGATTCATGCCTTAACCAGAAAACAGTCATATTCAGGATCCGAACCCAGCTAGTCGAATCCATTCTAAAGACGATAACCTATATATGAAGAAACACACACACACACACATATATATATATATATATGTATATATATATGTATATGTATATATATAATTTTTCGTGTTATTCTGTGCCAAATAAACACATAAAATAGATATGAATTTTTATCTGACGCTAACAAGTCGCTGTTACCTTATCAATATGATCAAAATGTGTTGATATTTTTATACGCTGAAGATAAAGTAAATATTACGTACTTAGCCGCGGCTAAATATATAGGTGTGTGTGTGTGTGTGTGTGTGTGTGTGTGTTGTGTGCGTATGTGTGATTTCTCTATAAGCATCCACTATTCAATATATAAATATATATATATATATATATATAATATATATAATGCGTATATATATAATACGCATATATATATATATATATATATATATATATTATATATATATATATATATATATAATAGAACAAACAAAAATGTTATCCTATTTGCCTGCTTTTACGACTGAAAACTAAGATTACGCAAGGAGAACTAATTTTTAATAAAAAAAAAGATAACAGCAGGAAGCCGTATAATAATAATAATAATAATAATAATAATAATAATAATAATAATAATAATATATATAATAATAAAATAATAATAATAATAATAATAATAATAATATAATAATAAAATAATAATAATAATAATAATAATAAATAATAAAAAATAATAATAAAATATAATAATAAAATATAATATATAATAATAATAATAATAATAATAATATAAATAATAAAATAATATAATAATAATAATAAATAAATAATAATAATAATAATAAATAATAATAATAATATAATATAATAATAAAATAATAATATAATTAATAAAATAATAATAATAATAATATATATATAATAATAAAATAATAATAATAATAATAACATAATATAATAACATAATATATAATATATATTAATAAAAATATATAATAATAATGAATAAAATATAATATAAGTAGTAAAGTCGTCGGGCGGCCTAATGCCAGTATCAGCCAGACAGCGAGGGAGTCTATCCCCTTTTCAATAGCGCTAAACCAAGGAGATTATTTTAGCGTCTGAAATGGAGCGCCACACCTACCATCAGCTCCTCACTTTACCGCACAGATACCTGTGCTACTCATACGCTGAGTTGACGAGGGCCGCTATCGAACCAGGAACCTTATGATTCCTAGCCGAACGCTCTACCGACTGAGCTAAACCGAATAATAATATATAATATATAATATATAATATATAATAATAATGACTAGCGGGTACTGTGGATATACCACAGTGTGATAATTCGATTAATACATCGTTTTATATGTTTACTTAAGAGCTATTGCTAAATAGTTCAATATGTAAAAAGTATAATAATCTTGGTTGAACTCTCTCTCACACTTTTTTTTATTTCCTTTCATCTTTTCATTAGGTTCGATTGAAACAAATTAGCGTTATCCCTTCCGCGAGTTCACCCTCTCTATATATCTTTCCCTTTCTTTCTTTCTTTTTTTCTTTCTTTTTTCTTATATTTTTTGCTGTGTAGCATGTCATTCTTCTTCCCTTTCTTTATAATAAAAACGGAATGGTCCATTATTTAGCTGGGGCGACGACACTCATAAGAAATAAGAATTTGGCGGATAAGTGACACCAGTTAATCAGGATTTAGATTTTGGTATTTCATCTTGGACGATTTTGACTTGTCTTATTTTTTAACCAGACGGTGCTGCAAGATAATAACGGTCGAAAGATATGTAAGGAAGTGAGAAGCCATTTTTCTTCAAGAGCTAACTAATCATAATTTTATTTCTCTTACTAAAATAATTATTCCTATATGATTAAATAAAGCACGTGGTGTAATGGTTAAAGTGATGGGAAATGGATTCGTCGCCCCGAGTTCAAATCCTGGATGTGGTAACTGCATTTCACTTAGCGCTAATACCCTTGGGAAAGGTATGAATCCTACTCTCCCTCCAGCTATGGATAAATATTAAAGCAGACTGGGCTCTTTAACCTTGGTTAGGCAACCGGTCTAGGAGAAAGAAAACTCTGAATTCAAACCCGTTAAACTCCACTTAAGAAATTGACCTTGTGTCACATCCTGCTCGTGCGGAGGGGTTGGTAAATATATATATGATTAAATATTACTAATTAGCCTTATAGGTAGTTCTACCAATTAGAAAATACAGTTTGACACATGGCGCAACGGATATAAAGGTTGAGTTCATAAAGTTCTTGTTACAATCTTACGGGCCATCCTGTGGGTTTTAAGCAGTAGAAATGAATCCTTGGTAATCCTCTGATAAAGAATCCTTTGGTTCTTCTGGTAAAGAGTCGTTAAATAGTCATGCAACTTCGCCTCCCAAAGTTCAAAGTTCATTTGCTCACCATCGAAAAATATCCTCGCGTTCCTGGGCCCATAACCTGTTACAATCTTATGGGCCATCCTGTAGGCTTTAAGCAAGAGCGCTTGTCTAGTAGAATTGGATCCTTGGTAATCCTTTGATAATGAATCCTTTGTTTTTTCTGGTAAAGAGTCCTGAGTATTGTAAGTTCCTCCTCAATGAGTGCTAGTAGAACTATGGCCAGTATCAGTGTTTAAGTAGTGTATCAGCGATGCAGTATGGCTAGTGAATAAACCACGTGACCTCGGCTAGTCTATAAATCCACGTGGGGAATTGTAGCACACATAATATCACCAAATATTCCAACTGTTCTAAGTGACAATCATCTGGAGGTGACAGGTTCGATCCTTACTATATATATATATATATATATATATATATATATATATATATGTATATTATATGTATATATATATATATATATATATATATATATATGTATATATATGTATATATATATATATATATATATATGTATATATATGTATATATATTATATATGTATGTATATATATATATATATGTATATATTATATATGTATATATATATATATATATATATGTGGAAATGAGTAAAGAAAAGAAAAGTAAATGGATAAAATGAATTTAATCGATATCACATTAATCGATATCACTTACACATGTGTTTCGGTCAGTTTATGTGTGTGAAAATATTTCGCACACATACAAGAATCGACCTTCATCAGAGCGAACATTTATTTTTATAAAAATAAATGTTCACTCTGATGAAGGTCGATTCTTGTATGTGTGCGAAATATTCATCAGAGTGAACATTTATTTTTATAAAAATAAATGTTCACTCTGATGAAGGTCGATTCTTGTATGTGTGCGAAATATTTTCACACACATAAACTGACCGAAACACATGTGTAAGTCATCGATTAAATTCATTTTATCCATTTACTTTTCTTTTCTTTACTCATTTTTCCTCATATTGTCGGATTCAATTCCTTTTCCATTTATATATATATATATATATATATATATATATATATATATATATATATATGTGTGTGTGTGTGTGTGTTGTGTGTGTGTTTTGGTGAATCTTAACTTCATTGGGTACTGCACGGTAATGACCTTTGACCTGACTAGGATTATTCCCTTAAAATTCTTTTTATTGAATTCCTTTACGTTCTCTTCCGTAAACCTCCTTGGAATTTCCACAAGTCCCGTTAATATATGAGCAATATTCGTGTCTACAGGGTGTATAGGCCCTGAGCAATGACCCCTACCTCTTCAATACATCCGGCAGCCTCACCATCGAGCCACTGATACCCCTTCTCACATGTCAGCAAAACCAGCCCTTCTCCCTCTTCCGTTCCTGTCGCGCAGTCAGCAGGGTCATGCAAGCTCAAAAGGATCGCAACGTAACATAAAACTCTTAAAGGAGGAAGTGGCCCGATTGAATGGCACTGAGTTGAATAGAGTCCGAGATAGAATGTGTCCTTTCGTATCAAGACATGTGCCAAGACATTCAGGTTACTCAATAACATACCTCCCCCCTACACACACACACACCGACCCTAACCGCTTTGTAGATCTATCTATTCGCGTCTTAGCGTTAATGGGCAAGTACACTATTCGGAAATCGAATATCTACCATCCCATGAACACACATATACATACAGATATACGTTGGAAGCGCGTGGTGTAATGGTTAAAGTCATGGGAAATGGACTCGTCGCCCCGAGTTCAAATCCTGGACGTGCTAATTGCATTTCACTTAGCGCTAATACCCTTGGGAAAGGTATGAATCCTACTCTCCCTCCAGTAATGGGTAAATAGTAGGGCAGACTGGGCTCTTTAACCTTGGTTAGGCAACCGGTCTTGGAGAAGGAAAACTCTGAATTCAAACCTGTTGAACTCCGCTTAAGAAATAGACCTTGTGTCGCATCCTGCTCGTGCGGAGGGGTTGGTAAATATATATACATACAGATATCTGTTTCGACCTTTTATAAAAAACGGTCTTCTTCAAGAGTAACTATATTGATGAAAGAAAGAAGGAGGAATAGTTAACTGTTTGGCAGAGAGAGGTTCAAATAACGCTCACGTTCTGGGGCCACGTTCACGCTCACGTATTTAAGCAAAGTTAAAGTTAACCAAAATTTTCAAAGTTGCAAACTATCAGGCATCATTAGACCCGTTAGGGGCTTGCTAAAAATACCAAATTCAATGTTATTTTATTCATTTTCGATAGTGTTACACAGTTTTTTTTTTTTTTTTTTTTTTAATAACGTGTTGGAAGTTTTAAAAAAGCCCTTCAAACCCCGATTTCGAAAATTTCCCCAAACTTTTCCAACGTACCAACTATCAGGTAATACGTAACTGAAAACAACAGTTGGAATGTTAATTTCATAGTTTTTGGGGTCCAGCAGGCTTTTTTAAGTTTTTTTTTTTAACATGCGTCAAAACAAACTGAAAAAATGCCCTGTTTTGACGTCTTTTTCATCAGTTTTGAAGGCTATATTTTGAGTATATGAATTTAAGCAAAATTTTTAAAGTTAACCAATGTTATGTATTTTGAAATTTGTATAAAAATGCGGATTTTGGATTAAAAATAAAATTAATTTTATTTTTAAAACTAAAAATCTCAACATCAATGAGAAAAAAATAAAGTTTGAAGTAAAAGTGTAATAGAAGATAAAAATTATATTATTTTTAATTTTATACATAGATAGAAAGATAGATTTTGATTAGTAAATACCAAGATCTTGCTAGAGAACTGAAAAAAAATGGGAATATCAGAGGAAAAGGGATACAAATTGTAGTTGTAGACGGATCACCACATCCCAGCCAGGAGACCAGACTTCAATTCCTTTAAAGACTTCTGATTCTCAATTCTGAGTTGGAGGCGCGTGGTCTAACAAAATATTTATTTATTTATTTTTTATTATATCCATACATTTTCTTTTTCTTCTAGATTCTCTTTCATTCATTCAAATAATCTTTATCTCTTCTCTTTTTACTTTTTTCTTTCTTTCTTCCTTTTTGTTTTTTTTCTTTCTTTTTTTCTATATCTACTCCTTCCTCCAAACACTCCTTCCACCATTTTCAAATTTCTTCCTATCTCTCTTTCACTAAAGTATTTCTTTTTCCTTATTTCTTTTATCCGTACATTTTCTTTCTTTGCAACATAAATTTCTTTCTGTTTCTAGTTTCTTTCTTTCTTTCTTTCTCTTCATTTTTCCACCAGCATACTTTCATTCCATTTTTTTCCTTATTTTCCTTCATTTTTCCTTTTTTTCTTTCTTTTTTCATACATTTTCTCTTTCTTTCTTTTTTCTTTTTTTCTTTCGTCCAGATTTTCTCCTTTTTTCTGTCTTTTGTTTGTTTGTTTCCTTCTTCTCGGCTTTTCAACCTGCATACTTTCATTCTTTCTTTTTTTTCTTTCCTTATCTTCCTTCATTTTCATTCTTTTTTCATACAGTTTCTCTTTCTTTCTTTCTTTTGTTTGTTTGTTTCTTTCTGTCTTCACGGCTTTTTCACCTGCATACTTTCATTCTTTTTTTCTTATCTTCCTCATTTTCTCTGTTTTTTGATACATTTTCTTTCTTCTTTTTTTTTTCTATTTTTTTCGTTCAGTTTATCTCTTTCTTTCTTTCTTTCTTTCTTTCTTTCTTTTCTTTCTTCACGGCTTTTTCACCTGCATACTTTCATTCTTTTTTCTTATCTTCTTTCATTTTCATTCTTTTTTTCATACATTTTCTCTTTCTTTCTTTCTTTTTTTCTATTTTTCTTTCGTTCAGTTTATCTTTCTTTCTTTCCTTCTTTCTTTAGTTTCTTTCTTTTTTTTTCTTCTCGGATTTGCACCTGCATACTTTCATTCTTTCTTTTTTCTTATCTTCCTTCATTTTCCCTTTTTTCTTTCTTTTTTCATACATTTTCTCTTTCTTTCTTTTTTCTATTTTTCTTTCGTTCAGTTTATCTCTTTTTTCTTTCCTTCTTTCTTTAGTTTTCTTTCTTTCTTTCTCGGCTTTTGCACCTGCATACTTCATTCTTTCTTTTTTCTTTCCTTATCTTCCTTCATTCTTATTCTTTTTTTCTTCTTTTCATACATTTTCTCTTTCTTTTTTTTTCTTTTTATTTTCCTTACTTTATTCTTTCTTTCTGTCTTTCTTTTCATGTCTATTACTTTCTCTATTCACGAACTTTAAACCTTTAAATTTATTACTATCCCTCTTTTCCCCAAAGTATTCCTTTTTATTCTTTCGTCCGTACCGGCATCACATACCTTTTTCTTATTTCTTCTTTTCTTTTCTTTTTCTTTCTTTTCTTTTTTTTTTTTTTTGTGCGTAAGGGGGTGATTCCTTCCTGCCCCTTCCCTGCACGGGTGATGACATCTGCAGTTCTTCGAGGGGCCGGGAAACTGTCAGCAGACCAAGCGTTAAAGTTCCAGGCAATCGCGTATTGTAAAGGGAAACGAAGTGGTCCGTGGAGCAACCCAACACTTGGCTAAGGAGAAGAAGCGGCTCTAAACAGAGACAAATAAACTTTTTGATTCGCTCGGGTCGGGTTGGGATAGGATGAAGAAGGTGTGCGGAGGCAGACACCTGCGCAGTCTCACGAGGGGTTTTTGGGGGTTTTGGGGGGTTTTTTTCGGGAAGGCACGGGCATATGAATATGTAGCCAATCATAAACAGATAGTTGGCTGACAGAAAACATTTTATGTTGATAGAAATGTGACCTGGGGTTAGAGATAGATAGATAGATAGATAGATAGATGTTGAAAAAATGAGATATATAGGTAAACAGATAGATAGATAGATAGATAGATAGATTTGAAATAACTGAGATAGATATGAACAGAACGGAATAGATAGATAGATAGATAGATAGATAGATAGATTTGAAACGACTGGAATGGATAGAAACAGAATGGAATAAATAGGTAGATAGATAGTTACTGAAAGACTGATATATATATATATATATATATATATAGATAGATAGATAGATAGATAGATAGATATTGAAAGACTGAGATACATAGATATTGAAAGACTGAGATGGATAGATAGATAAATAGATAGATAGATAGACAGATATTGTAAGACTGAGATACATAGATACTGAAAGACTGAGATAGATAGATAGATAGATAGATAGATAGATTGAGACTGAGATAGAAAGACATTGAAAGACTGAGATAGATAGATAGATAGATAGATAGATAGATAGATAGATAGATTGAGATTGAAAGACTGAGATAGATAGATACTGAAAGACTGAGATAGATAGATAGATTGAGACTGAGATAGAAAGACATTGAAAGACTGAGATAGATAGATAGATAGATAGATAGATAGATAGATTGAGATTGAGATTGAAAGACTGAGATAGATAGATACTGAAAGACTGAGATAGATAGATAGATAGATAGATTGAGACTGAGATAGAAAGACATTGAAAGACTGAGATAGATAGATAGATAGATAGATTCAGTATCTATCTATCTCAGTCTTTCAATCTCAATCTCAATCTATCTATCTATCTATCTATCTATCTATCTCAGTCTTTCAATGTCTTTCTATCTCAGTCTCAATCTATCTATCTATCTATCTATCTATTCCGTTCTGTTCATATCTATCTCAGTTATTTCAAATCTATCTATCTATCAGTATTTCAGTATCTATCTATCTCAGTCTTTCAATCTCAATCTATCTAATACTGGGATAGTTAGATAGATAGATAGATAGAAAGAAAGATCTGCTCACTCAGAAATGTAAATACATTTCAATGTATATTTTAACGAAATTGTATAATTTTGCCCCAACCCCATTG
>CM042160.1:95333112-95341205 GCA_023376005.1 Doryteuthis pealeii | reverse complement strand
AGAAAGGAGGATGAGAGAGCACAGTTATATTGTATAGGAACTGAAGAAAAGAAGAAAGAAATGAAAGAAGAAAGAAAGAAAGAAGAAAAAGAAAGTAAGACCAAGAAAGAAAAAAGAAGAAAGAAAGAAATGATATCTAAGATAGAAGGAGAGGAACAGTTAGTATTGTAAGGAATGAGAAAGAAAGAAGAAAGAAAGAAAGAAAGAAAGAAGAAAGAAGTAAGAAGAGTATAAAGAAAGAAAGAAAGAAAGAAAGAAAAGAAAGAACGAATGTCTAGAAATAACCACAGGAATAAGAGTTAATAATGAAAGAGAGAAACAAAGAAAATCAAATAACAGAAGAAAGAAAGAAAAGAAAGAATAAAAGAAAGAAAGAAAGAAGAAATCATAGTCTAAGATAGAGAGAGGGACAGTTATACTGTAGAACTGAGAAAGAAGAAAGAAGAAGAAAGAAAGAAAGAAACGAAAATATAAGATTAAGGAACGAGAGTGAAGCTGTCCTATTATTATTAACCTGTAGAAGAAAGAAAGAAAGACCAAGAGAAAGAGAGAAAAAAAGAAGGAAGATGAGGGGAGGGAAAGAGAGAGAGAGAGAGTAATGAAGCTAACAATATAGATAATCATTGTAACGGTTAATGCGAAAGTGAAGGGATGGGTTGGGTGTTGAACCAGACATGCTAACACGTTGCCCTGGTAAACTTACTTTAAAATTAACATTGCAAAAACATCCCTATACAAAACCACACACACAAACAGACACACACACAGACACACACACACACACAACAACACATACACAACAATATATATATATATACTTATATATATACACATATATATATTTAATATCGACACACATAAACTCATACGCTTACAAAGATATCTCCCTCCACAAACATACACACACACGCACGCATGTATATACATATGTGTGGTGTCTCTGTCTGTGTGAGTGTTGTGTGTTTGTGGGGAAAGATGTCTTTAGTAAGCGTATGAGTTTACGTGTAATCATATATATATGTTGTGTGTGTGTGTGTGTGTGTGTGTGTGTGTGTGCGTATGTGTGTTCGTGTGTGTGTTTGTGGATGCGGATGGCTTTGTAAGTGTATGAGTTTACATGTATCATATATTATATATATTATATATATATATTATGTGTGTGTGTGTGTGTGTGTGTGTCTCTCTCTCTCTCTCTCTCTCTCTCTCTTCTCTTCTCCTTTCTCTCCTACTTGTGTGTGTCTGTGTGTGTACATCGGTGTATATATGTGTGTGTTGTATGTGTTTGTGGAGGAAGATGTATTTCTAAGCGTCATGAGTTTCGTGTATTCATATATATATGTGTGTGTGTGTGTGTGTGTGTGTGTGTCTCTTCTCTCTGCGCTCTTCTCTCTCTGTTCTGTCTGCTGTCTCTCTGCTCTCAGTTTCTCTCACTGGTGTGTGTGCCTGTGTGTGTACATGTGTGTAATATATATGTGTGTTGTGTATGTGTTTGTGGAGGAGATGTTTTTGTAAGCGTATGAGTTTACGTGTATTCATATATATATGTGTTGTGTGTGTCTCTCTCTCTCTGTCTCTGTGTCTCTGTCTCTGTCTTTCTCTCCCCCCCTCTCTCTCTTCTCTCTCTTCTCTGTGACTTGTTGTGTAGTGTGGGTGTATATGTGTGTGTCGTGTGTATGTGTTTTGTGGAGCGGAAGATGTCCTTTGTAAGCGTATGAGTTTACGTGTATTCATATATATATATGTGTGTGTGTGTGTGTGTGTGTGTGTCTCTGTGTCTCTGTCTCTGTCTTTCTCCCTCTCTCTCTCTATCTCATCTCTCTCTCCTTCTCTCTCTCTGTTGTCTGTGTGTTTACGCGTGTGTATATGTATGTGTGCGTGTATGTTTTTATGGAGGAAGATGGCTTTGTAAGCGTATGAGTTTACGTGGTTCGATATAAATATATATATACATATATATATATATATATATATATATATATATATAATATATGTGTTGTGTGTGTGTGTGTGTGCTGTGTGTGTGTGTGTATTGTGTGTGAGTGTGCTTGTGTATTTTGTATCTGGATTTTTTTGCAATATATTATATATATATATATATGTGTGTGTGTGTGTGTGTGTTTGTGTGTCTGTCTGTGTGTGTACGTGTGTGTGTGTATGTATGTGTGTGCGTGTGTGTGTTTGTTTTGTGGGGAAGCTGTCTTTGTAAGCGGAATGAGTTTACGTGTGTCGATATATATATATAATATATATATATATATATATATATATTATATATATAATATATATATATATGTGGTGTGTGTACATGTTTGTGTGTGTGTGCACGCGCGCGTGTGTGTGTGTGTTTGTATGGTTTTGTATCTGGATGTTTTTGCAATATCTCTCTCTCTGCTCTCTCTCTCTATTATAATATATATATATATATATATTATATATATATGAGAGCAAGCGTACATGTTTGTCAAGTGATATACACGCCGAGTATCCCAGATGCCTATGTAACGGGGGTATTAGTGGGAATATAAGTATTGTCAATTACCAATATGGCGGGCGGCAAATTAGGCCGCGTATCCGGTGACGCGCTACTCCGCCGAACCCAGATGCTGATCGTTCTGTTGAAAAGCACGACATAGTAATGTCGTAAAACACATCAGAGAACGGGCACGACACGTTCACGACGCGCACGGAATGTCGGGAAGAACCAGTAAACAATAAGGTGTCAAAAATCGACACAAACTATGGAGAGGCATCTACTTACTTTTGTGCAATATAGATAATTTTATATTTAAGAATAACGCATTACGCCTCTCTGTCTCTGTCTCTATCTCTCCCCTCTTTTCTTCTCATTCTCTCTGTCTCTCTCTCTCTCTCGTCTCTGTCCTCTCTCTCCTCTTTCTTCTCTCATTCTGCACCTCTCTCTGTTCTCTTGTCTCTTTTGTCTGCTCTGTGTTGTTTGTCTCTCTCTCTGTTCCCTCTCTCCCTCTGTTCCTTCCTCTTCTTTTCTCTCTCTCTCTTCTCTCTGTGTTTGTCTCTCTCCCTCTCTGTCACCCTCTCTTCCCTCTCAGTGTCTTGTTCTCTGCTCTCTCTTCTCTCTCTTCTCTCTCTCTCTCTCTCTCTCTCTCTCTCTCTGTCCCCTCTCTCTCCCTCTGTTACACAAACCTCTTCTCTACATGCACATATACACAGACACTCACTCTCTCTCTCACTCACTCTCCCTCTCTGTCACTCTCTCTCTCTCTCTCTCTCTCTCTCGTCTCTGTCTCTCTCTCTGGTCTCTTCTCTCTCCTCCCTTACACGGCTTTCTCTCTCACACATCACACATACATTCAGTCCTCCTCTCTCTCTCTCTCTATTATATATATTATATATAATATATATATATCTTACACACATACTCTCTGTCTCTCTCTCACATACACACATACTACAACACTCTCTTTCCCCCCTCTCTCTCTCTCTCTCTTCTCTCTCTGTCTCTCTCTTTCTCTCTCACTCTCTTTCTTACACAGCTTCTCTCTTTTCTCTCTCACACACATATATACAGACCCTCTCTCTAACACTCTATACACATATATACATTTCTCTTCTCTTTCTCCTCTCTCTCTCTCTCTCTTATATATATATATATAATATATATATATATATTCTTACACACATACTCCTGTCTCTCTCTACAATACACACATACTACAACACTCTCTTCCCCCCCCTCTCTCTCTCTCTCTCTCTCTCTCTCTCTGTCTCTCTCTTTCCTCTCCTCACTCTCTTTCTTACACACAGCTTCTCTCTTTCTCTCTCACACACATATATACAGACCCCCTCTCTCTAACACTCTATACACATATATAATTTCTCTCTCTTTCTCTCTCTCTCTCTCTCTCTCTCTCTCCCTCTCTCTCTTACACACACAGTGTGTATGTGTGTGTGTGTGTATGTGCATGTATATGAGTTATATACACTAGATGACCCCCAAGTCCATTACAACTAAATAGCTAGTTCGATCTCGTTGGATGCCCCATATTTGAAACCTTGTGTCACACCCTGCCCGTGACAAACGGGTTGGGTAAATGCCTACTCTAGACGACCCATGACCCCTTTTTGGTCTGTAGTAACAGCGATCCATGATTATAATAATGCTTCTATTTATGACGGAGGAGCGTGGCATAATGGTTAGAGTTGTAGGAAATGGACACGTCGACCCGAGATTTCACATAGCGCTAATACCCTTGGGAAAGGTATGAATCCATGCATTCTCCCTCCAGCTACGAATAAAATAGTTGAGTAGGTAGCCAGTCTATGAGAAGGGAACCACTGAATTTGAAAAAACCTGAGGTCAGTCGTTGCTTGGGTTTGTGGCATTCCTTGTGCACCAATACTTTCCTATCAACTGTGTCAAAAAGTGTGGAATGGTCCAACACAAGCATTCACCACTATAAACAAAACACAGTGTTGGTTGTTCATTGGATGAACCCTCATGCGACGAAATCGACGAGAGAGTCCATTTTATGACGGAATGAATAATTATTCTCTATTCGGTCCCATGAAAGAGGGTTTGAGAGGCAAAGAGTATTCCAGTGACGAGGAAGTGAAATCTGTCATGAAGAAGTGGCTCAAAGAACAGTCAACTTAATTCTACGAGGCAGGGATACATGCTCTTATTTGAGGGTGGAACATTGCTATTGAGAGAAACGGTGACTATGTGAAGAAGTAGGGTTGTGATCCACAGAGGACTAGCTTCATTTTGATGTATGATACATTTTCCCGTGTCGGTAATTATACCTGTCCTAAACAAAATGGCATTACTTTTTGACAACTCTATGTGGAGAAGTAGGGTTGTGATACACAGAGAATCAGCTTCATTTTGATGTATAATACATGTTCCTGTGTTGGTAATTATACCTGTCCTAAACGAAAGGGCATTACTTTTTGACTCCCTAAATGTGGAGAAGTAGGGTTGTGATCCACAGAGGACTAGCTTCATTTTGATGTATGATACATTTTCCTGTGTTGGTAATTATACCTGTCCTAAACAAAATGGCATTACTTTTTGATTACTCTATGTGGAGAAGTAGGGTTGTGATCCACAGTGGACTAGCCTCATTTTAATGTATGATACATATTCCCATGTTGGTAATTTACCTGTCCTAAACAAAAGGGCATTACTTTTTACTCACCTATGTGGAGAAGTAGGTTGTGATCCACAGAGGATAGCTTCATTTTGATGTATGATACATTTTCCCGTGTTGGTAATAATATCATATTGCCCTTATGGCAAGCCCCAATCCTTTTTTATTATATATTTGCATAGGCGGGGTCTGAAGTTTTTTTTTTAGTGTCCTAGGTATGATGTTAAACTGCATCTAATGGGAAGTCCAATTTTGGAGCTCTGGGAAATATGGAGTACCCCTTCATCGTCATGACTCCCAAGTCCACCCTGTTAGGGTCCCATGTATGTGCTGAATAGAAAAAAAAATTATGTGTTTAAAAAATTGATTAAAAAATCAATATACCCATCAAGAATAAAACAAAACGTCTTCGGCATAAAATAAACCCAATAAGGGTTGACATGCCGTAAAATTTAACCAACGATTTATATCCTCTGCAGTGGGATGAGACACCCTATATCTCCATGGCGATGAGTTAAATATTACCACTACTGTTATTCTACAAGGAGATCATTAAATAAACCAGCATTAAATAAACCTTGAAGTTTGATATGCCATTAAACAAAACAAAAACAAAACAAAAAATAGAAAAAACAAACCTTTGTTTTCTGAGAGCATTTTAAGTGCATTGCTCTAATAAAAATCCCGCTACTATGTGCCGTTTTTTCTGGGTGACAGTTACTACAATGATAATTAGGAAGATTTATAATCTGTGCGTTAAGTGTCTCACCCGGGGGTAATTTTTATCTACTAAGCTTTGTTTAGTATGTCTCACAGGCCTTAAGCTACTTACAGTACCTGCTGTTACCTAAGTAGTAACACATTTAAGTACTGAACAGGCTTAACATTGAGGATTTAGCGGGAAGGGGCGATTGCAGGATGACTTGACCATACGTCTCGCCACAGGGTAATTGCTAGCGAATAAATATAGCTCACGATTCATTGGCATTTCAGTCTCGGAAGATTATTATGTAGTGTTGTAACCCTGAAGTTACAGTGCCTCCTGTGACTGTAAATTCCAATGTTTGAAAAACAGTCTCGACCACAGATGTTGCATGTAAAGGCTGTCCCTGAAGATGTTGATGTACCGGTGCTTTTTGCGCTGTTTTCTTCTAGACCTCTTGGCTTCATGGTGTTGTGCCAGGGTGGCTTCAGACATTAACAATCCGCTACGGAGAACCTACCGCCAGTGTGACTGTAAAGTCCAATGTTCGAAAAACATTCTCGACCACAGATTTTGCATGTGAAGGCTGGCCCTGAAGGTATTGATGTGCCAGTGCTTTGTTGCCGCTCTTTTTTTCTGGGCCTCTTGGCTTCATGGTGTTGTGCCAGGGTGGCTTCAGACATGTACAGTCCGCTACGGATGACCTGCCGCCAGCGTGACTGTAAAGTCCAATGTTTGAATAACAAATTCGACCACAGATATCGCATGTGAAGACTGTCCCTAAAGATGTTGATTCACTGGTGCTTTGTTGCCGCAGCTTTCTTCTGGATCTCTTGGCTTCATGGTGCTGTGCCAAGGTGGCTTCAGACATTAACAGTCCGCTACGGAGAACCTGCCGCCAGCGTGACTGTAAAGTCCAATGTTCGAATAACATTCTCGACCACAGATATCGCATGTCCCTGAAGATGTTGATGTGCCGGTACTTTGTTGCCGTTGCTTTCTTCTGGATCTCTTGGATTCATAGTGTTGTGCCAGGGTGGCATCAGACATGAACAGTCCGCTACGGATAACCTGCCGCCACCGGGGGTGGTCTTGAGCTAAATTTTCCCAGCTGAAAGGGGCAATGCCAAAGCACCTGAGATCATTCTTGCAGACAGCGGGAAGGGGCGCTTGCAGTGTGACTTGACCATACGTCTCGCCACAGGGTAATTGCTAGCGAATAAATATAGCACATGATTACTACGATGCATCAGGTTCGATTCTAACTAGATGATCCATATTTGCGGCCTTGTACCAGACTATCCTTATTGATCATTAAGTCGTGCTCATAGCAAGGATTCCTTTGACTAACTCTCTCTCTCTCTCTCTCTCTCTCTCTCTCTCTCTCTCTCTCCCGTGCCTATCCGCCATTGCTCTCGGCAAGTATCTTATGTGACATTCGGTGACTGTATAGATCAATGTAAGTTTTTGTTGTTTGGCCTACTCTAGTGTATCCATGCGTAAATATCCACTAGAGAACGTCACTTATGTGTTCGTCGGTACTTCTCCAGCAGTGTAATGTGATGCTATATATATATATATATATATATATCAAACATCTTAGAAATTCTCCGTATTTCAACCGATTTGATTTAAAACACCAAGGATTTAGTCCCATCTATGGGTTAAATAGAAAAATGTATTTATAAAAAAATTGTATTATCCATTAAGAATTGATTTATTTTAAAACTTTATCAGCATTAAATGACCCACTGAGGTTGATATGCCGTAAAACAAAACAAACCAAACCAAAACCAAGGATTTACTCTGACAAAGACCGTTATTTCTATCACAATGCAGTTTGGAATAAATAAAAAATAATAATACGGTAACAATGGTGTTGTGTGTTGACCTGTATTTTTTATTATTTCTTAATATAAAAATTATTATTTCTTAATATAAAAAATACAGGTCAACACACAACACCATTGTTACCGTATTATTATTTTTTATTTATTCCAAACTGCATTGTAATAGCCTTCTAAATCAACCTCCTAACCAATACATACACAATGCTTCAAGCAAATTATAAACTCTCTTATATATATATATATATATATATTATATATATATATATATATATTATATATATACATACATTGACTTTTATCAAAATGATTTTAACTGAATTTTAACTCAATTTAACAGTAGATTAGAATTTAACACACAATTGATTATTCGTAATTAAAAAAAAGAATTAGAAAATGGTAAGAAAAAAATAGAAT
>CM042160.1:95318112-95330612 GCA_023376005.1 Doryteuthis pealeii | reverse complement strand
CAGATACATAAGAACAGAGATAGATAGATAGATAGATAGATAGAATGCTGTCAGTGATTCTCTGTTCTCGTTTTGGCACCATAAAATAGAGCTTTACGCCTTACATCTCCATGATGAACACTTCATCTTTCGTTCGCACATAAATAACCTCTGCGAAGAGAATGCCAATTCTGGGTTAATGCTAATCGTTGTGTTTGAAAATCTCTTTAAAAATTCTTTTAAAGCAATTGACGTATCAGGCTTCAGACATTAAATATTGCGCTTTATGGAACAGGGCAGTTCCTTTGCCAAAAATTATCGAGGGATTCTGGGAAAGATTCTAATGGAACACACATCGGAGTAATCCTGGGATATGTGGAACTCCCCCTCCCTTTTTTTTGGGGGGGGGTCCCTTCCCCGCTCGCCGTTGAATGCTGAGAAAGTTTCCGATGGAACACACCTTGTAGCAAATTCTGCGCTCTGTGGAACTCTCCCTTTCTTTTGGGGGTACCCCCAGAGTATGCTGGGAAAATTTGCTAGTGAACCACACCTCTGAGTGAGTTTGCATTTTTGTAGACGCGCCCACTTTTTGCCCATCACCCCTACACACCCGGAGAATCCTGAGAAAATTTTTAATGGAACGTTCCTCGGAGAAAATTTGGGGGCTGATCTTGCACAAAGGTGTCAAAATTAATGTGACCCAGAAAAAAAGAACCCAAATTATTTATTTATTTTCCTATTAAACTAACCTTAAACCCCAACCCCAACCCTAACCCTAACCTCTAAGCCTAAGCCTAACCCCTAACCCCAACCCTAAACCCCCTAGTTAAAATTAACAGTTTTATTACAAAATTTGTGGGTTCTGTTTTTTCTGGGTCACCGGTATACAGGGTGACCCAGGAAAAACAGAACCCAAATTATTTATTCATTTTCCCATTAAACTAACCCTAAACCCCAACCCTAACGTTAATCCTAACCCTAACCCTAACCCTAGACCCCTCCCATAGTTAAAATTAACAGTTTTATTACAAAATTTGTGGGTTCTGTATTTTTCTGGGTGACCCACATTTTGACACCTTTGTGCAAGTTCAGCCAATTTGGGGTCTGTAGAACTCACTCTTTTGCCCCAACCCCCCACACCGGTGTATGCTGAGAACGTGTCGAGTGGAACACACCTCTGAGTAATTCTGCACTTTGTGAAACCCTTCATTGTCATTATTCTCAGGTTCACTCAGACCCGGAGTGGCAGTACCTGTTTGGAGTTTAATCTATGCCTCAATTAGATCTGTTTAAAAATTAGTTATACTAGTACAAAATAAAAACACCCTCCGGGTGATGTTAAAATAGATTTTTGAAACAGATTGCCTGAGGGGTGGGAGTAAAAAATTCAATGTCAGCGAGTTTGTACCCTAAGTAAGTAAAATCATCAAATTCATTAAAGGATTGAAAAAATAAATCAATTTGAAATGTAAACTTTAAATATGTATTAAAATAAAACAAACTATATATAGATATGTAATACCAGTCATGTATTTATTAAAACTTGTTTTAAAAAACAATGAAGACTGTCTAATGTTGCATGTTCAAATTTTGAGTGTATTTATTGAATAAATACACTCAAAATTTAAACATGCCAAAAATCGTAGAATAAATTTTATTCTGTTTATGACGATTTTGGGTAATGTGACGTAAGCAGTGACGTAATTTTTGTACAGACAAAAACCGGAAGTGAATCTCCATTATTAATAGATTTGATAGGACAGTCTGCAAGAAAAACCTATTTAGAAACATCTCCCACCAACTCCATACCCACTAGGCATGAAATAACCCTGGATTGGTTGACAAGGCGTTATAATCAACTAATCAATCAATCATAACATCTAGACATAAAATAACCCTAGACGTTAAAATCAACCAATTAAACAATCATAACGTCTAGGCATAAAATACCCCTAGACGGATTGATATGCCGTTAACATAAATCAATCATAGTGTCTAGGCATAAGCGGTATAAGGCATAAGATAACCCCAGACGGATTGATATGCCGTTAAAATAAATCAATCATACCTCTAGGCATAAATAACCTAGACCATGCTTAACATCAACCCATAAATATACATCCTTAGGCATAAATAACCCTAGACAGGTTGACATGCCATAACATCAACCAATCAATCAATCATAACCTCTAGGCATAAAATAACCCATCAACCCTAGACAGGTTGACATGCATTAACATCAACCAATCAATCAATCATAACCTCTAGGCATAAAATAACCCTAGACAGGTTGACATGCCATTAACATCAACCAATCAATCAATCATAACCTCTAGGCATAAAATAACCCTAGACAGGTTGACATGCCATTAACATCAACCAATCAATCAATCATAACCTCTAGGCATAAAATAACCCTAGACAGGTTGACATGCCATAACATCAACCAATCAATCAATCATAACCTCTAGGCATAAAATAACCCTAGACAGGTTGACATGCCATTAACATCAACCAATCAATCAATCATAACCTCTAGGCATAAAATAACCTAGACAGGTTGACATGCCATTAACATCAACCAATCCTCAATCATAACGTCTAGGCATAAAATAACCCTAGACAGGTTGACATGCCATTAACATCAACCAATCCTTCAATCATAACGTCTAGGCATAAAATAACCCTAGAACGGTTGACATGCCGTTAAAATCAGTCTATCAATTCTTCTAACGATAGTCGTTACATAAAGCGCGCCTTCCGGTTTCTGTTTTTGCGGGCATTACTTTCAGCGCGTCCATCGGGTGTCTAAAAAAAACCAACGTGGTGTCCCGGTGTCCTACTTTGTCTTTCTTTATTAATCAAAGCTGTCTTTAGACCCCTGGCGTCTCTACAATTAAAAGACTTCTGCCTTAACTAACTCTCTCTCTCTCTCTCTCTCTCTCTCTCTTCTCTCTCTCTCTCTCTCTCTCTCTACACAGACACGAGCGCGTCCGTACATACACACACACACATGCACTCTTTTCTAAATCTAAGACGGTAATTCATCTGATTCTTGGTCGCCGCTGACCCTCCAAAATCTAAGGTCCCTTGGGTAGACATTAGTGTTTAGATACGGTTCCACTACGACTGGAAACTTATTATCTTCATCAACTTCCGGTCTTTGTTGTTTTATTTCCCTTTCATTTTGTTTTCTTTTCATCTTTAATTCAAGAAGAAGAAAAAAAAAGGCCAGTTTATTTAATAAGTAATATTATAATTCATCATTATTAACGTTTAATAAAGTAACGTGCTATCATATTCGGAAGTCGAAGGAAATAAACATTAAGATATTAATAAATCCCATTATAACTCACAATATTATATTTCGTTTGTATAACACTTATTAACTTTAAATACTTAAGTATATTATGATTGGCCCAATTGTATTCTTTAAATTGCTCATAGCAAACGCCCAATTTTTTTTATCATGTGCTAGAACGCAATGGTCGACCAACAATTTCTTAGTACGCATGTTATTCCTTCTAGTTTATTGATACATATCTTATTATAATGGAGATTGTGTTTTTCTCTCTCTGTAACCGAAACTATATTACTGCTCAAGTCACAATTCCTTTTGTTATTGTTGTGAGGTTTTAAGGGGTCAAATAAGAACAAAACGACGGGTAACAAATGTAGAAAAATGTATTAACAGAAAGTAGACAAATACAATAGAGAGATGTGGAAATTACGTCCGACGAACAGAGTTATTGGCATATTCGCATTGGCTTACTGCTAAGCCACAATTATCCCTGTTACTTAAAGTAACCTGTCGGCGCATTCCATTAGGCTTATAGGGTGTATCACCTATAACAGTTATTTACGACACATTCTCTATGATTTTATTTTTATTTAAACCTCAATTATTAATAAAATTGTTTTACGTTATTAATACTGTTGACCATAGTATTTACCTCGTACCCCACGTGTACGGGTTTGGCTCAAGGCCCTATTAATGTGGGACCACCCACAAACCGAAGCTCATGGATGGTGGGTAAAAAAATTGCGTTGATCCCGTCGGATTCCGTTAGCTCAGTCGGCTTAGAGTGTTCGGTTAGAGACCACAAGGTTCCTAGTTCGATATCGGCCCTCGCAAACTCAGCGTATGAGTAGCACAGGGATCTATGCGGTAAAGTAAGGAGCTGATGGTAGGCGTGGCGCTCCATCTCAGACACAAAAAACAATATCCTAGGTATAGCGCTAGTGAGAAGGGGGATAGACTCCCTCGGTGATAGGCTGATACCGACTTTAGGCCACCCCAACGACTTTACTTTACTTACATTATTAATAATGTTGGCCATATTTACATCTATTAATAATGGAGATTCGCTTCCGGTTTTTGTCTGTAACAAAAACTACGTCACTGCTTACGTCACATTACCCAAAATCGTCATAACATAGAATAAACACACTCAAAATTTGAACATGCAACATTAGACAGTCCTCATTGTTTTTTAAAACAAGTTTTAATAAATACATGACTGGTATTATATATCTATATATAGTTTGTTTTATTTTAATACATATTTAAAGTTTACATTTAAAATGGTTTTATTTTTTAATCCTTTAATGAATTTGAGGATTTTACTTACAAACTCGCTGACATTAAATTTTTAACTCCCACCCCTCAGGCAATATGTTTCAAAAATCTATTTTTACATCGCCCGGAGGGTGTATTTTTATTTTGCTAGTACTAATAACCTGCAATTGTATTTATATATACAACAAAACAGCGGTTTACATTGTGAACGGGAAGGTTAATTTGCATATTGATATTAAAAAATAATTTTAATGAATATGTACTTAGTATTATTGATTTCTAATTGCTTGGTTTTATCATAAAAGAAATCCATTAAGAAAAAAATAAGTATAATTTTATTCTTTATTTCCTATTTTAACTAAATAGTTAAATTATGAAAATTTAGCAATGAAAGACGGGAGTGATGGAAGAGTAAGTTTCGGTTGTTCTTTTTTTCGATTATACACCCCTCTATTTAAATCTTTTTATTTGCATTCTTATTTAATTTCATTAGCCTCTCTAATTTACTATAATATTTTATTACATTAAAACTTCAAAACTTGCATCCGGTGGTGAGTGTATATATTTGCTAGTAAAGTTAATGAAGTGAAGGTCCAATTGGACACATGGCCTAGTGGATAAGGTAGTTAGGTTAATACGGTTTTAAGTGACAGTTATCTCTGGATTCCAGGTTCAATCCTGACAGGTGGCAGTTACATAGAAAAATAATTAACACAGCTCCTACCCCAGCTATGGTTAGCGGAATGAGGACAGGATACCCCCGTGGACTGAATAAAGGGTTAGGTTCAAAGTTCTGTGATGGCTCCCGATTACGACAAGAAGGTCCCGACTACGACAAGAAAGTTCCCGAGTTCGAAAAGAAGGTTCCCGAGTCCGACAAGAAATACCTGAAGAAGGCCGGAGAGCATATCGGCCGAAATGTTGTACAGATAACAATGAAGATGCGGACAATAGTGCGAATAACGCAGATAATAATATTAATGAAGTGTATATACAGTTCTGTTGATACTGAAGTAGAACTGTAAAAAAACTATAAATTATTAATACTAAACCCATAAAATATAATTAGAATTAAATTTTAACCGTTTGAAATCATTAGTTATTATTCATAATTAGAATTAAGTTAATAATATTCATAATTAGTATTAAGTTAATGATAATTAGAGAAATTAGAGAAGTTAATAATAATTAGAGAAATGAGAACTAAGGAATAAATAAACGAATAGAATAAGCCGAACGCGGCAAATGGAAAGGATATTAACTAACAATACAGTTTAACTAACTAATTACATCAACTTAATCAAGTACAACTTAGTAAAAACAAACTAAATGGTTTCTCCTCCAAAGTAATCCGCTCTTGAAGCTAATGTACTTTCCCATCCTTCTCTGTCACGCTTCTCTGCCCTGCTGGAAGGAATCTTCTGGTATGGTTCTCAGCTCCGTCGTTACGGACCTCTTGATGACCTCAACTCATTCAAAACGGGTCCCCTAATGAGTCCCTTCAGAGACGATAGTTGTGGCAGGACGAATCGTCATTTTTTTTTAAGCTGAAGCTGTTACAAAATGAGAAATAACCAAACGGAGGTTGGAAATGAAATGGAATCTTTATAGCATTAACAAAATATAATATTCACCAGCGGCGTGAAGAAAGTTAAACTACTGCAAGTGGTATAAGACTACTCAGTCAGCATAATACTCCCATATTTATGTGGATAGGGACATAATCCTTAATGTTCATAGCTAGGGTATATAACAATGATAAAGATAATTTCCAATGCATTTTCATAGTAAAAATAATTTCCAATGCATTTTCATAGTAAAAATCCTTTTCAATGCATTTTCATAGTAAAAATCATTTCCTATGCATTTTCATAGAAAAATCATTTCCAATGCATTTTCATAGAAAAATCATTTCCAATGCATTTTCATAGAAAAATCATTTCTAATGCATTTTCATAGTAAAAATCATTTCCTATGCATTTTCATAGTAAAAATCATTTCCAATGCATTTTCATAGAAAAATCATTTCCAATGCATTTTCATAGAAAAATCATTTCCAATGCATTTTCATAGTAAAAATCATTTCCAATGCATTTTCATAGTAAAAATCATTTCCAATGTATTTTCAAAGAAAAATCATTTACAATGCATTTTCATAGAAAAATTATTTCCAATGCATTTTCATAGTAAAAATCATTTCCAATGCATTTTTATAGTAAAAATCATTTCCAATGCATTTTCATTGTAAAAATCATTTCCAATGCATTTTCATATAAAAATCATTTGCATTGCATTTTCATTGTAAAAATCATTTCCAATGCATTTTCATAGTAAAAATCATTTCCAATGCATTTTCATAGTAAATATCATTTCCAATGCATTTTCAAAGTAAAAAATCATTTCCAATGGATTTTTATAATTATTGTACCTAACAAAGATTACTAAATGAGAAATAACTAAAACGGAGGCTGGAAATGAAATGGAATCATTATAGCATTAACAATATACAATACTCGCCAGCGGCGTGAAGAAAGGTAAACTACTGCAAGTGGTATAAGACTACTTAGTCAGCATAATACTTCCGTATTAATGAGGATTGAGACATACCCATTAATATTCTTTGGTAGGGTATATAACATAAACACATCAAAACGTTGAGGTAATTAAATTATCATACAGTGGTATATCCACAGGTCCTGCTAGTATCTTCTAATTACGTGTCGATAAACTTTCCGTGCACCTGTTTTAGCTCAGTCGATATAGCGTAGGACTAGGAACCACAAGGTTCCGGGTTCGATACCGGCCCTCGCCAACTCAGCGTATGAGTAGCACAAGGATCAGTGCGGTAAAGTGAGAAGCTGATGTTGCATATATAACAATGATAAAAATAATTTCCAATGCATTTTCATAGTAAAAATAATTTCCAATGCATTTTCATAGTAAAAATAATTTCCAATGCATTTTCATATTAAAAATCATTTCCAATGCATTTTCATAGGAAAAATAATTTCCAATGCATTTTCATAGTAAAAATCATTTCCAATGCATTTTTATAGTAAAAATCATTTGCAATGCATGTTCATAGTAAAAATCATTTCCAATGCATTTTCATAGTAAAAATAATTTCCAATGCATTTTCATAGTAAAAATAATTTCCAATGCATTTTCATATTAAAAATCATTTCCAATGCATTTTATAGTAAAAATCATTTGCAATGCATGTTCATAGTAAAAATCATTTGCAATGCATTTTCATAGTAAAAATCATTTCCAATGCATTTTCATAGTAAAAATCATTTGCAATGCATTTTCATAGTAAAATCATTTCCAATGCATTTTCATAGTAAAAATCATTTGCAATGCATTTTCATTAGTAAAAATCATTTGCAATGCATTTTCATAGTAAAAATCATTTCCAATGCATTTTTCATAGTAAGAGCTGATGTTGCATTATCTATGGTAGCATAGATTATTTACAACACTGTGTAACGGAAATACAAAGCGCCCAAATGGAAAGTTACAGACCGTTTGGGAACTTTTGACCCCAGATGCGGAAAAACCGCAAATGACGTGAGATCTAGTTAGGTTCTCAGTACCAGTCAGGATTTTAGGTAATAGGGACATTTCTTGCCTATCTGGACTCACCTTCGTGTGCGCGATGTGTTAGTTAAGAATTTTTTTTTAAAAAAAAGCAACATGGCGTTGTTGGTTAATCAACAAGAACACTAGACGATCACGACTGGCCACAGAAGAAAACAAGTAAGTTATGCATCTCATCTAAATATATATATATATATATCTAACTCTCTCCTCTCTCTATCAAAAGAACATTGTGTATATACCCAACAGGGGTATATAACACTGATGGTAGGTGTAGCGCTCCACCTCAGACGCTAAAAAGAATCTCCTTGGTCTAGCGCTAGAGAAAAGGGGATAGACTCTCTCCCTACCTGGCTGATACCGACTTTAGGCCACCCTGACGTTTATTACGATTAAACGAGTTGCGCCGCGAATAGTTCCCGCCACTTTGCGAAAAGAAAAATGGCTGTTATTTTTTTTTTTTTTTTTTTTTTTTGAATCAGGTTTCATCACTCGAAAATGGTGAAGCATCTTTATTGAGAGAAAGACAAGTGTGTTTTTCTTCTTTGTTTGTTTTTTTTTTCTTTCTTTTAAGATGAACAGAAGAGGGTAACCGACCACCCACGGGGTTTGTCGGTTGGGGTGTGAGGTGTATGGGGAAAGGTAAGGGGAGGCCTTTTAAATTCAGACCTGATGGATTCAACACTTTTTTTTTTCTTGTCGGGGTAGGGAAGGGAATATTTTTTCCGCCGTTGAAAACGGCCGAAATTTTCCAGTGATGGTCTGGTTTTAAAGGAATTAATTGGGGGGGGGGCAAAAAATAGAGGAAGAAAGGGAAGAGGAGAGATTTACAAAAAGATAACAAGACCAAAACCTTTACAAGCAATAACAAGCGTTATTCGGACTATTGTCCTCATCTTCATTGTTATCTGTACAACGTTTCGGCCGATATGCCCTCCGGCCTTCTTCAGGTATTTCTTGTCGGACTCGGGAACCTTCTCGGACTCGAGAAACTTGTTTTCGGACTCGGGAACCTTCTTTTCGAACTCGGGAACTTTCTTGTCGTAGTCGGGAACCTTCTTGTCGTAATCGGGAGCCATCACAGAACTTTGAACCTAACCCTTTATTCAGTCTACGGGGTATCCTTTTCTCATTCCGCTAACCATAGCTGGGGTAGGAGTTGTGTTAATTATTTGTTTTATGTTACTGCCGCCGCTCAGGATTGAACCTAGAATCCAGAGATAACTGTCACTTAGAACTGTCTAAACCTAACTACATTATCCACTAGTTCATGTGTCCAATTGGAATCCGACAACAAATACCTGAAGGCCAGAGGGCATATCGGCCGAAACGTTATAGAAATAACAATGAAGATGAGGCCAATAGTCCGAATAACGCAGATAATACTAATCATCAAGCCTCATCTCAAACATTCAGAGAAAAAATCTTTGGTGATGTTTGTATATACAATTGTACTTGTAGTTACGAGTTTAATTCGTTCCGCTCGTAAGTCAATTTCCTCGTGTATCAAATCAATTTTCCCTATTTAAGTAATCTGAAATGCCATTAATCCGTTCCAGCACCCAACAACAACGACAACAACAAAAAACACCCGCTACGAATTTACCCATAGCTGGAGGGAGAATAATTGGATTCATGCTTTTCCCAATGGAAAGTATTTACCCAATCCACTAGGATGTGATATGGTCGCAAATACGAGGCATCCAGCAAGGATTGATCTCGCTATTCGTTAGTAATGGATCTGCTAGACTTGTTTTCTAACCCTTTTACACTAGAATGGAATGCTTTTATTTACTCACCCGTTTGCCACGAGTAGGATGTGACAAGGTTACAAGCGTGGGGCATCCATCGAGGATCGAACTCGCTTATTCAGCAGCAATGGATATGCGAGACTAGCTTGCATAATCATACACCACCGTAGGGCGTCCCAACTGTCCTGGGTGTGCCATTAACTGCATCTAGTGATGAGGTTCAATTTTGAACCTCTGAAGAGTGTAGAAAACCTTTTTCATTCCAATTACTCCCAGGTCGACTCGGACTCGGAGTGGTGGTATCCATGAGCCTCCCATGGATGGCTCAGTGAGATCTGTTTGCAAATTAATCAAAATTAATTAATATTGAAAATTAAAGGATCTGCGACTAGCTTACACTGGAATGGGACGCCGAACCCTTTGCTACGAGTAGGATGTTAGACAAGGTCGCAAATAGAGGTCCTCCAGCGAGGATCGAACTCATTATTCAATAGTAATGGATCTGCGAGACAGGCTTGCTATCCATTACACTACAATGGGACACCCTTTTTACCCAACCAAGAGTACAATGTGACACAAAATGGCAAGTATAGGGCATCCAGCGAGGATAGAACTCGTTATTCAGTAGTACCGGATTTGCGAGAATAGCTTGCTAACCATTACACCATGATGGGACTCCCTTTTAATCCTGGTAGATATTTACTCAACCCCGTTCGCCACGGGTAGGATGTGACACAAGGTCGCAAGCAACAAGAACAAAACAATTGTTTAGACAAATAATAAATAGTCTTCATAATGATTCAGAAAAGAACCGAAGGTACTTGGTTTACTAATCCAAATAATAAACAGTCTTGATTATGGTTCCGGAAAAATGCAAAAGTTCCTGGTTCACTAATCCAGCGAGGATCGAACGTGCTATTCAAAAGTCATGGATCTGCGAGACTAGCTCGCTAACTATATGTATTAAGCACTCAGGAAATGTAATCCTAAAGTATCGTGACTGAATCTTTAACGGATTTGCGAGAATAGCTTGCTAACCATTACATCATGAGGGGACTCCCTTTTAATCCTAGTAGATGTGACACAAAGTCGCAAGCAACAAGAACAAAACAATAGTTTAGACAAATAATAGATAGTCTTCATAATGATTCAGAAAAGAACCGAAGGTACTTGGTTTACTTATCTTATTATAATGGAGATTGTGAGTTTTTCTGTCTGTAGCCGAAACTATATTCCTACTCAAGTCACAATTCTCTTAGTTATTGACATCACATTCTCCATGATTTTATTTTTATCTAAACCTCAATTATTAATAAAATTGTCTTACATTATTAACACTGTTAACTATGTCTACATGCTGACTACATGCAATTATATTTATATATACAACAAAATAGCGGTTTACAATGTGAACGGGAAGGCTAATTTGCATATTAATATTAAAAAATCGAATTTAATAAATATGTGCTTAGTATTATTGATTTCTAACTGTTTGGTTTTATTTTAATGAATATAATCAAAAATCTCTTCAATGAATCGTAAATGAAATCCATTAACAAGAAAAAATAACTGTCATTTTATTCTTTACTTCCTCTTATAACTAAATACTTAAATTAGAAAAAAATAACAATGAAAGACGAGAATGATGGAAGAGTAAGTTTCAGTTGTTCCATTTTTTATTATACTCTCTCTGTTTCAAATCTTTTATTATACTCCCTCTGTTTCAAATCTTTTTATCTGTATTCTTATTTAGTTTCATTAGCCTTTCTAATTTAATACAATATTTTATTACATTAAAACTTAAATACTTGCACCCGGAGGGTGCATATATTTGCTTGTTCAAATAATAAACAGTCTTGATAATGGTTAAAAAAAAGAACCAAGAGTACTTGCCTTACTAATCCAACTATCGAACTAGCTACTTAGTAGGGGATATGTGAGATTTACTTGTTAACCATTACACCATGATGGGACACCCTTTTAATTCTGGTGGGTATTTACCCAAACACTGTTCGCCACGAGTAGAATGTGACACAAGGTCACAAGAAACAAAAAACGAATCAATAGCTTAGACAAACAATAAACAGCCTTGGTAATGATTCAGAAAAGAACCGAAGGTACTTGGTTTACTAATCCAAATAATAAATAGTCTTGATAATGGTTCAGGAAAAATGCAAAAGTTCCTGGTTCACTAATCAAGCGAGGATCGAACGTGCTATTCAAAAGTCACGGATCTGCGAGACTAGCTCGCTAACTATATGTATTATGCATTCAGGAAATGTAATCCTAAAATATCGTGACTGAATCTTTACCTTTTACCAGGATTTATAGACGATGCGAGGTCATGTGTTCTATTCCTTAGCCAATCACTGACCATACTGTGTTGCTGATACATTACTTAAGCACTGATTCCTTCACAATATACTTGTGACCATTGACGAAGGAACTGAGGACTCCTTATCAGTGGAACCGAAGGATTCATTATCGAAGAACTTTTTTACCAGGAACTGAGGACTCTTTACCAGACGAACTAAAGGATTCATTATCGAAGGACTCTTTATCAAGGATCCAATTCCACTTGACAAGCGCTC
>CM042160.1:95308112-95310612 GCA_023376005.1 Doryteuthis pealeii | reverse complement strand
GCCTTGAATTTACTGATGGTGAAAAAAGTGCTCAATTCGGAGTTTTAGGTGACTTTTGAGGCCTGATAATCCCCCTGAGAGTGGGCAAAAACGGCCAATTTCATGTACAAATAAAGTGCTAAACCAATATGATTTTCTGATAGAGTTTGATGAGGAGTATCACATAGTAAAAGATGGTTAAGGGCGCTTGAGAATTGGGGGAGATATGGGTCTTCAAATGTGCCCCCAAAATGCCATGTTTCAGCCATTATAAGACTACGTATTTTGATGAAAATGTACGTTATCGATTTTATTATTTTTTCTTGTGGATTCTAATGCCTTGAATTTACTGATGGTGAAAAAAGTGCTCAATTCGGAGTTTTAGGTGACTTTTGAGGCCTGATAACCCAGCTGAAGGTCCAGTGATTTAATCCTATGTCTGTCGTCCACGAAAGTCAAAGTAGTTATGGTCAGTATGCTCCGTTTAAGTATTGTATTAACAGCAGAGTACTGCAAGTGATTGGCCAAGAAAGATCACATGGTTCTTGCCGAGTCTATAAGTAAAAGTGGGCTTTTAACACACGCCTTATATCCAACAAATCTCAACAAAAGCATGAGCCTCAGAACTACAAGGTTCCGATTTCAATACCGGCCCTCGCCAACTTACTGCATGGGTAGCTGCCGTCGAAAAGTACTTATTAACATGTTGTAAATAACTACAAGCTAGAGGGGAGGTAGAAAAGGCTTCTTAAATGGAAATGCAATGCATTGTGGGTGAGTGCTTGGGGGTAAAAACAACCGCTTAGCTGAAGAGGGGAGAACTGGCCATTTCCAATTTGTTTGTTTGTTTATTGATTTTAACGGCATATCAACCCATCTGGGGTTATGTCATGCCTAACGGTTAGGAAGTAATACATATCGTGTATTTATATTTATACTTTTTAGTAATTAGTTTTAAAAATGCGATAGCATTATTGGGGATTATGATGTATGGTATTGATTAGTTTCATGTCTATATTCTCTTTCGATATGTATACAAGGGAGTAATACCGAACGCGTGTGCGAGACAACGAAAGACAATAAGACAAGGCCTCGGTGATAGCAACAATTTTATTTACAGATATACTGACAATAAAGGAATAGAAAAAGGAAAACAACAAACAAACAAAATATAATGAACAGGGAACGGGGAGATATTCAATAAATATCTATCTTATCATATACGAACGAACGAGCGATTCGAAACATTCAACAGCAGGTAACCAATCTTACAGAGACATATCTATTAATAATGGAGATTGTCTGTATTTTTGTCTGTAACAAAAACTACGTCATAGCTCTACGTCACAGCATGCGTCACAATATTCTTATGCTATATACACCCAAAATTTGAGTAAGAAATTTAAAAAATTGCTTTTTACTCTCGTCCTTTTTAAAAATATGTTTTTACAGTAACAAGAGGTTAACTAAAAAGTTTACAAATAAATAAATACCTACGATTTTGTGTAAAATTGATGTGGAAAATATTCAAAATAATTGTTTGATTATTACATGCATGCAACATTTTATTTGAAAGGGATGAGTCTCAGTTTTCATTTCAAATAGTTTTTTGTTTTTTGTTTTTTGTTTTTTTTACTCCTTTAATAAATATGAGGATTTGTCTTACTTATAATACAAACCCTCTGACATTGAATTTTTAACTCCCACCCTCTCAGGCAATGTCTTTTAAAAATCAATTTTTACGACGCCCGGAGGGTGTTTTCTGTTGCTAATATACAATAAAGGAGAGATTCAACTCACTGCGATATCACTGGTAGTGTGAAAAGAGGAATGTCTTTTTGTGTCTTTTTATATCTTTCTTTTTTTATATATATGAAGACATTTGTCAAAGTCCTTAGGATGATTCAAACAAAATGATGTTTATTGTATTTTTAGCGGCCTATGCGTTTTCACAATTGTTTTTCTTTTCTTTAATCAGATGCCCAACATTCAACGATAAAACTTTTTTTTGAAATAGGTGATTGTTGACAGCGCTGTATTCTCAGAGTATCAAAATCAGTTCCGTCACTTCGTCTTGAGTGACGGCAAAATATGGGAGATTAAAGCTGACACATCTGCTCCCGGCGATAGAATTCTGGATTCTGTGGATTCTCATCTCGTGGCGGGAAGATCTAAGATCAGTCGTCATAGCAACAGGCTAAACTGCTGTCCCTTTTAGGGGCGTGAAATCCAGGGGTCACAAACACTCTTATGACGACTGTCACGTGCCGTCAATAATAGGTCATTACAGTTATATATTTGTGCTACTGGAATGGGGAGAGTTAAAATCATCGCTCAGCAGTGAGATAGTATTAATACGATGAGACAATTTTCTCTTCCCTGTCTATAACTGATTGGGAAATAGAATTTATTTTCTTTTAAACAGAATGAATGATCTTTTCGCTCGCTTACACATTATATCTTGAATTTTGTAAATACTTATATTTACTAGTTGACATACTCCGTATTGTGTCACAATGGA
>CM042160.1:95303112-95305612 GCA_023376005.1 Doryteuthis pealeii | reverse complement strand
AATAAAAAAAATATATGTATGACACTATTAAATAAAAATATTTTTCGTCTTATCTGTTATTAGTTTATTTACTGCTAAATATATATATCAATAATGGAGATTCGCTTCCGGTTTTTTTCTGTAACAAAAAGTACGTCACTACTTACATCACATTACCCAAAATCGTCATAACATAGAATAAATACACTCAAAATTTGAACATGCAACATTAGACAGTCCTTATTGTCTTTTAAAACAAGTTTTAATAAATACATGACTGGTATTATATATCTATATATAGTTTGTTTTATTTTAATACATATTTAAAGTTTACATTTCAAATTGTTTTATTTTTTAATCCTTTAATGAATTTGATGATTTTACTTACTTAGGGTACAAACTCGCTGACATTGAATTTTTTACTCCCACCCCTCAGGCAATATGTTTCAAAAATATATTTTTACATCGCCCGGATGGTGTTTTTTATTTTGTACTAGTATTAATAATGGAGATTCGCTTCCGGTTTTTGTCTGTAACAAAAACTGAGTCACTGCTTACGTCACATTACCCAACACATAATCCAACGTCATAACATAGAATAAATATACTCAAAATGTGAGCATGCAACGTTATAGACAATCCTCATTGTTTCAATAAATAGATGCCCGGCGTTATATATTTATATATAGATTGTTTTATTTCTAATATGATATTTAAAGTTATCGAACTGTTTCCATTTCAAATTGTCTTTCTTTTTCTTTCTTTTTTTTTTTTTACTCCTTTAATAAATTTGACGAGTTTACATACTTATGGTACACAACTCTATGACATTGAATTTTCAGCTCCCATCCCCTCAGGCAATATCTTTTAAAAAATTATTTTTACATCGCCCGGAGGGTGTCTTTTTATTTTGCTAGTAAAAGTAAATAAACACTTCTAAGTGTGCTGATTCCATAATTTTGCCAGCGTTATAAAACTGAGTTCATATGTTTCAAAAGAAAAGGAGACATATCTACACTCAACGGTATGCCTCTTAAGCCAGTAGAACAATTCATATACCTAGGTAGCAATATCTCATCCACAGAAAGCGACATAAATACACGAATAGGAAAAGCGTGGTCGGCTACAAACAAATTATCAGTAATATGGAAATCCGATCTCACTGACAAGTTAAAGCGACAATTCTTCCATGCTGTGGTTATATCAGTGCTGCTGTATGGCTGCACCACCTGGACCCTAATGAGGCGCCTTGAGAATAAGCTGGATAGAAGCTGCACAAGAATAAGCAGTCATAATTTATGAACGTGCCTGTAGTTAGAATTTTAAACAAGGTCTGTTGGATTAAAAATAACGGGGCCCCATGGAAAATTACCGGTGACGGTTAATAAACTTTTGACCCCTTAAAAACGCGCCATTACAGACGCGTGAGAATAATTTAGTTTAGTTAGAAGATGTGATCCGGTTTCAAGGAGCATAGACATGTTGTCAGCTCCGGGGTCCATCTATCCCTGCGGCGGAATCAAGTAAAACAAGCAAGTAAAACAATCAATTATCATCTAATATGTCTGTCTGTCTGTCTGTCTGTCTCTCTGATTACCGTAGTGGCTAGGTAATAAAATTAACAGCATTGATCCCAGGGGGCTACCCCCAAGGCAATACCTGCCCCCTTGATTTAAAGGGGCAGGGCTGGGTTTATTGCCCAGCGCCTGAGTTGCACCCTTGAGGGGAAATGCCGACGGGGTCAACGCATTTTTTGTGTCTAACACCCATGGATGGTCCCACGTTAATAGGGCCTTGTGCCTAACCAAGTGGGGTACGAGATAAATAAACTGTCTGTCTGTCAGTCTGTCTGTCTGTCTGTCTCTCTCTCTCTCTCTCTCTCTATATATATTATATATATATATATATATATATATATATATATATATTATTTATTACAGAGAAAACTCTCCACCGATTGTATAAAAACGAATAAAGTGCTAAAATATAAGATAGATATCCAAAGTGTCATGTCTGTTGTATTTCCTTTTTTTTTCTCATTTATTATGGTTGTTCAGTAGTAATAGCACTACAAAAAACGATTTCAGTTTCGTAAAATATTTTGGTGCGATATTCTGGTGTGCAAATGAAATTGAAAAATCTTATGTTAAGCCTTAATATGCCCCGTTACTTTTTCAATTTCTCTCTTAGTATTCTCAATTGTTCTGAGTTTGTTCTCTCTCTCTCTCTCTCTCTCTCTCTCTCTCTCTCTCTCTCTCTCTCTCTCTCTCTCTCTCTCTCACTTCTCCCTGTTCATTTTCTTTCGATCTCGTTGTATTTTATTCTCTCTCTCTCTCTCTCTCTCTCTCTATATATTATATATATATATATATATATATTATTATATATATATATATATATATAATCTTTCTCTCTTTTCTCTTAATCTCTCTCTTCTCCTCCGCTTTCTTAAATTAAAATAAATCGGCTCTCTTATCATGGTTATATTAAATCTCTTTCTCTCCTCTCCTCCTTCGTCGTC
>CM042160.1:95286730-95303012 GCA_023376005.1 Doryteuthis pealeii | reverse complement strand
CCTGGAAATGACGTTTTCAGCTCTATTTGATAGTGAGGTTTCCAGTACTGGAGGTTTTGGGAATGTGGAGTACACCTTCATCAGCATTGCTCACTGGTCCAATCTGACCCGGAGTGGTAGTACCTGTTAGGGTCCCATCTATGGGTTAATAGAAAAATGTGTTTATGAAAAAAAATTCAGTATCCATTAAGAATGAATGAATTTATTTCAAAACTTTATCGGTATTAAATGACCCACTGAGTTTATTTGCCTATCATCCCACTTATGAGGGCTGGACACAAAGTCATTTTATGTGTGCCCACCCACAAGCCGAAGCTCATGGATGGTAAGCAAAAATTTTTAAATGACCCACTGAGCTTGATATGCCGTAAAACAAAAACAAACAACCAAACTCTTGGTTCTATATAGACAAGACAAATGAGATAGTTTTTTTTTCATTGAAGGTTTTAATTTTCACAGATAATTAAATCGGTGTTACGATCTTTTTATTGTTTGCTTTCTGCGTAGTGCTGTCTTGGGAAATGGTAAGGAACCTTTCTAGATTACCCAAGCCGGCGCATGCGTTATATCCATCAATACTACCAAGACTCGGATTGAATTCTTTCTCGCCTTATCAACTGTAATTTCTGAGATTTCATTCGCGCTTTTTTCCTATTTCAATAATACGCAGGTGTCGGTCGGTGATAACTAACGAGTAAAAAGGGGGAAAAAGAAAAGAAACAAAATGGCGGGATTAAAGAAAAAGAGCGGGAAGAAAAGATTTCCTCCACCCCCCACGTCTGACAACAATTCTTTCATCTTTGTAATCTTCGGGTCGGTCAGTCGATGTTTTATTTATTTCTCTGGCCAAAAACAAGAAAGAAAGAAAAAAGGTTGGACTTTTAGGGGAACCAGGTGGGATACATACGAACATATCTAAATATGGGTTTACCAAGGGATCTCGTTCCGATCAAGCGCACTGCCACGAGAGAGAGAGAAGAGAGAGAGAGAGAGAGAGAGAGAGAGAGAGAAAGAGAAAAACAGAAACAAAGAGAAACAGAAACAGAGAGAGACAGACAGACAGACAAACAGAGAGAGAGAGAGTGAGAAAGAGAGAAACGAGAGAGAGAGAGAGAGAGAGAGAGAGAGAGAAATACAAAACCTGGAAGATATAAACCGGTTCGCTTTCACGAAATACAATCTTGATACACGTAACAGATTTCACTAAATGAGGCGTGCTGAATTGGTAGGTGATTAGAATACGATGTCTGGAACAAGGCCTCATGCATTTGAGCGCCAATTTAGCATTATACAAAGAGCCGGTTTAGAGCGTCCGCCTAGGAACTACAAGATTCCTTGTTCGATACCGGCCATCGCCATCTCAGCATATGAGTAATAACCCAAGATCTATTTAATTCTAAGAAAATTCTGAAATAGGGTTAGGGTTAGCAGTTTTTATTATAACCTTATAAAATGCTTTTTTATGATAGGCCACATACTCTAAGAGAGATATGATTTCGTAGGCCACATTCAAAAGGTAGGCCACATACTATAATGGTACCAAATTGAATACCCAGCAATATTGATAATGTCTTTGGCATAAATACCCCAAGGGGAAAATCAACCAAGCCACTAATCGAAATTCTAGATATCTAATCTTTAAAGATTTTTTAGTGGCAAAATAATCACCTAACTTAAGTATCATATTATTCAAACAAAAAATAATGAAAGAAAACAATATATAGGGGTGACAAGACTTTTGGACCACCTGTAGATTAATGTATTAGGTGGTCCGAAAGTCTTGTCACCTTACATTTTTTTTTAGAGGTAAAATAATTCATAACATTATTAAAAAATAATTAAAGTTAAAACAATATATAGGAGTGACAAGACTTTCGGACCACCCTGTAGATTAATGTATTGGGTGGTCCGAAAGTCTTGTCACTTACATATTTTTTTTTAGAGGTAAAATAATTGCATGACATTATTAAAAATAATAAAAGTTAAAACAATATATAGGAGTGACAAGACTTTCGGACCACCCTGTAGATTAATGTATTAGGTGGTCCGAAAGTCTTGTCACTTACATATTTTTTTTAGAGGTAAAATAATTGCATAACATTATTAAAAATAATAAAAGTTAAAACAATATATAGGAGTGACAAGACTTTCGGACCACCCTGTAGATTAATGTATTAGGTGGTCCGAAAGTCTTGTCACCTTACATATTTTTTTAGAGGTAAAATAATTGCATGACATTATTTAAAAATAATAAAAGTTAAAACAATATATAGGAGTGACAAGACTTTCGGACCACCCTGTTGATTAATGTATTGGGTGGTCCGAAAGTCTTGTCACCTTACATTTTTTAGACGTAAAATAATTGCATAACGTATTATAAAATAAAAATAAGTAATGTTAAAAAAATATGTACGTATGACAAGACATTTGGACCAGTCTATAGATTAATGCATTGGGTGGTCCGAAAGTCTTGTCATCCTCCATTTTTAAGAGCTAAAATAATTACATAGCTAAATATTAAAACTAGAAATAATGAAAGTTAAAACAATATATAGGAGTGACAAGACTTTCGGCCCACGCTGTAGTGTGTCTTAGAATAAGAAATGTTACGTACACCGTAAATAAGTAGGTAGGTAATTAAGTGCAAACAAGTGTATTAATATATTGGATTCGAAGAGAGAAGGGAGAAGAAAGGCCAGAAAGATCGTTCTTGGTCAGGGGTACTGCGGTGCGGACTTCAGATTGTGTACCACAGAGAACCAGTTTCGAAGAAACTTGTCTCTATGTATTACAGTGCGAGATTTGAAAAAATCGTTCAACCCTATAGTGCTAATTATACGATCTGTTGCGTCGAGTTCTGAAGTATTTTTCATTTATTTATTTATTTATTTATTTATTTGGGTGAGTGGGTGGTGGATATTTCCAAAAACGGAACAGAACTTAGAGAACATCGAGACTATGTATGGAAAACAATAGCAGAAATATTTAGAGATAGAGGGAAAATAGTGGCTAACGTGCCGGACTGCTATATCGTAAGAAGTGAGTTCGAATGCCAGTTGCGCAGGGAACAGAACTTAGAGAACATCGAGACTATAAATATTTAGAGATAGAGGGAAAATAGTGGCTAACGTGCCGGCCTGTGATATCGTTGTTAGTGAGTTCGAATGCCAGTTGCGCAGGGAACAGAACTTTGAGAACGTCAAGACTATATATGGAAATCAATAGCAGAAATATTTAGAGATAGAGAGAAATAGTGGCTAAAGTGCCGGACTGTGATATCGTAATAAGTGGGTTCGAATCCCAGTTGCGCAGGGAACAGAACTGAGAGAACATCGAGACTATGTATGGAAAACAATAGCAGAAATATTTAGAGATAGAGGGAAAATAGTGGCTAACGTGCCGGACTGTGATATCGTTGTTAGTGAGTTCGAATCCCAGTTACGCAGGGAACATAACTGAGAGAGCATCGAGTCTATGTATGGAAAACAATAGCAGAAATATTTCTGCTATTGTTTTTGTTGTGATGTGTAGTTTCGTATTCCTTGTAGCAATAGTAGTAATTCTCAGAGCGTATCGTAGCTCTATCTCTTAGCTTCTCGTAGCTAGTTATTTTATGTCCTCTAAACTGTCTCTATATATCTCCTGCTGTAATACACATATGTAAATGAGATAACACACCATTGGCTATCTCACTACAGTTATCTAGTGGCTAACGTGTCGGACTGTGATATCGTTGTTGATGAGTTCGAATCCCAGTTGCACAGGGAACAGAACTTACAGAAAGTCGAGACTACGTATGGAAAAAACAATAACAGAAATATTTAGAAACAAGCGGAAATAGTGGCTAATGTGGCGGACTGCAATATCGTTGTTAGTGAGATCGAACCCCAGTTACGCTGGGAATAGAACTGAGAGAACATCAAGACTACGTATGGAAAAAACAATAGAAGAAATATTTAGAGATAGAGGGAAAATAGTGGCTAACGTGCCGGACTGCTATATCGTAAGAAGTGAGTTCGAATGCCAGTTGTGCAGGGAACATAACTGAGAGAACATCGAGACTATGAATGGAAAACAACAGCAGAAATATTTGTGCTATTGTTTTCCAGTGGCTAACGTGCCGGACTGTGATATCGTTGTTAGTGAGTTCGAATCCCAGTTGCGCAGGGAACAGAACTTTGAGAATGTTAAGACTGCGTATAGAAAAAATAGCAGAAATATTTGGAAACAGGTGAAATAGTGGCTAACGTGCCGGACTGCGATATCGTAGTAAGTGGGTTCGAACCCCAGTTGCGCTATTACGTCTACTTTCGGACTAATACCTTTTGGAAAGGTAGTTATTTACTGACATGCCACCAAGTCACAAAATCCGATTAATGTGTGAAGCCACACACAAACCGAAGCTCGTGCGGTGTTCAGTGTCAAAAATGTATCCCGTCGACATTTCTCTTCTGAGATGCGTCAGGCACTGGGCAATAAACCTAACCCTTTCCCTTTAAATCGAGAGTGCAAGTATTGCCGGGAATCCGCTGATGTAGATTAAATCACTATTTGTTGGTATTATTTGGATTTTTTCAGCCTATCGTCCTCATCTTTATTGTTATATACACAACGTTTCGACCTATGTGTCCTCCGGTTGATATGCCATCAAAGAAATCAAACTAGATCACCTCCTAAATAATGTAGATTTGAACCTCTGCAGAGGGGTAAGACTCCCCCAATGGGGCCACCTGTTGGCCGTAGATGGCGACCCGTGATGCTTAAGGATAGAGCCCAGGCGGATGAGCAGTTCATGACATCCAATACTCCACTTTGGCCCTATCTTGGGCTTGACAGGCGGTCGGAGAGGCCCCCTCCGATCAATCGGCTGGTCACGTCAAGCCCTAGCACCTATATGATTTTCCCAACCCTATTGCCCTTATGGCAAGCCCCAACCCCTTTTCATCATATGGGTGCTAGAAGGCGGTGGCTGCGGGTCTACATGTCCTGGGAATGACGTTAAACTCTATCTGATGGTGAGGTTCCAGTTTTGGAGGTTTGGGGAATGTGGAGCACCCCTTCATCACCATTGCTCTCTGGTCCACTCTGATCCGGAGTGGTAGTACCTGTTAGGGTCCCATCTATGGGTTAAATAGAAAACATGAGTTTATATACAAAGTTGTATTATCCATTAAGAATTGATTTATTTCAAAACTTTATCGGCATTAAATGACCCACTGAGGTTGATATGCCGTAAAACAAAACAAACCAACCAACATTATTCAATCCAACGGGGTAGACTGTTCTCATTCTGTTAACCATGACCGGGTTTAAGTCTTAAGCTATGTTAAGTATTCTATGTTCATATTGCCCAAGAATTACCTGAAGAAGACCGAAACCTTGTGTATATAACCACAAAGATGAGGACAATAGTCTGAAAAATACAAATTATGAAACTTAGTCTCAAAAATTCAGACAAATCCCTATTTCTTGTATTGTAGGACTGGCAATCGAATCTCCAATCTTCAAAGCACGAATGTTACATAATTTATGAGCAGTAATAAATTATGGACGTACCTGTAGTTAGAATTTGAATAAGGTCTGTTAGATTAAAAAAAAAATAACGAGGTCCTATGGAAAATTACCCGGTGACGGTCAATAACCTTGATCTCTTGAAGGCGGGTGATTGGGCGCCATGAGTATAATTTTTAGTTAGTCACTTTCGATCAAGCTTTCAAGGAGCATAGACGTTGTTGTCAGCTCCCGGGGTCCACCTTTCCCCGCGACGGAATCAACATGGGCTGGGGAAATAAAGTTTTATTATTAAGAACACCATCACAGAAGTAAGATCATCATGAGCTATCATTTCTCTCTCTCTCTCTCTCTCTCTCTCTATATATATATATATATATATATATATATATATATATATATAGGGTGATAAAAAACAGACTTTTTAAAAAGTCAGGCCTGTTTTTTGGGAGGTCACCCTATATATATATATATATATATATATATATATATATACCAAACTTGTTGGCAAATCCTCGCGGTGAGAAAAAAAACAGCGAGTATTTTGATAGTAAAAATATACTACCAAACATCAACCGGGGAGAAAACAATTTTTGGAAAAAAGAAAAGACCAAAATAATCGTACCAACCAAAAATAATCTATTAGTACAATATTTTGGCCAAAAGAAAAAACAATTTATATGCATATATATATATAAGATATATATATATTCATACAAACCCGCCAGGAGACTAAAGCTAATAAGTAAAAAGTGCTCAATACCTAAGTAGAGCAAATAATAAAGATAAATCTAATGACTCAGAGGAACCTACTAAAAGTTTCGCATAATGCTCTTCAGGGCTAAGATCTGACTAAAGAGACTAGGAGCAAACGCATTTAATATAGTATTTACCACTATGATAAGTACTATATTTAATGCGTTTGCTCCTAGTCTTTTTAGTCAGATCTTAGCCCTGAAGAGCATTAAGCAAAACTTTTAGTAGATTCGTCTGACTCATTAGATTTATCTTTAATATATATATATATATATATATATATATATATATATATATATATATATATATACAGGTTGACCAAAAGAACATATATATATATATCCGAGAACTCTCTCCACCGATTATATACAACCGAGTGAAAGGGTATATTACACGAAACTGGAAGCAAACTGACGAAGTACACAGTCCACTCGCTCGAAACCTCGAAACATTTAAACTTCAACCCAACAATAATATTCTTCAACGAAAGAGAATTCTTCTCATTACAATAAACCAAATTCGTTGAAACTTCGTCTTTAGTGGTTGGCACGGATTCAATTGTATCTTCCGACCGCCGTTCTAAGTTTACGCGTGAACTGACGACTCTCGTCTTTTCACGCGAGACTTGACTGGCAATTATTAGCCGCTAAATTGCCGTGCAACTGGCCGAGAAAACAACGCCCTGTGTTCCCTTCTTTGTTCCTTTCCCAAAAACTCGCAGCACCGAACGCCCCTTTCCCGTGTGCACACGACTGAGTGCCCGGCGTATCGATTTAGCGTACCGGTGGGGAAGAGCGAAGTTTAGTTTAAAGTAGGAAGAGAAAAATAACTCAATTTCACACGTGGGGTAAATTATGGACAGTCTTCTACTGGCATTTTTTCCCTAATCTCTGCTATTGTTCCCGGCTTCCTTTTCGAGATATCAACTTTTTGAGACTTCCTTCATCTTCATTTACTAAGATCTCGAAGATTACATGCGTCCTGTCTTTCCTTTCATTCTTTGCCTACCAAATTTCCCCAACGGCTGAACCCAATTTTCTTCCTACTTTTTACCTGCATAAAAGTAAAAGTCTAGCCAGACAGCGAGGGAGTCTATTCCCTTTTCACTAGCGCTCATACGCTGATATATATATATATATATATATATATATAAAATTTAACATTTTGAAAAAACATATGATGTTTGTTATGTAATTTCTGACAGATCTGTTTCGACCAAAGCGATAAGTTGGTCTTCATTAACGAGCGACATAGACGGGAAGAAAGATATCCGTTAAAAGACTGTTTACAAAAACGAACGCTGAATTCAACCGCTGAATAATAATTTTTACAACAAACTCTTTTGAGTTTTACTATAAACTATAATGCTTCTGATTTTTTAAAATTAAAAATAAAATTTATTTTATTTTTAAAACAGAACATGCATTTTTCAAAATTTCAGCGGTTGAATTCAGCGTTCGTTTTTGTAAACAGTCTTTTAACGGATATCTTTCTTCCCGTCTATGTCGCTCGTTGATGAAGACCAACTTATCGATTTGGTTGAAACAGATCTGTCAGCAATTACATAACAAACATCATATGTTTTTTCAAAATGTTAAATTTTATACTGTCGGATTAATTTCCATCTATTTTTCACACACACATATATATATATATATATATATATATATATGTGTGTGTGTGTGTGTGTGTGTGTGTGTGTGAAAAATATATATATAGGGTTGGGGTTTAGGATTAGTTTAATGGGAAAATGAATAAATAATTTGGGTTCTGTTTTTTCTGGGTCACTCTGTATACCGTTGACCCAGAAAAAACAGAACCCACACATTTTGTAATAAAACTGTTAATTTTAACTAGGGGAGGGGTAGGCTTAGGGGTTAGGGTTGGGGTTGGGGTTTAAGGTTAGTTTAATGGTAAAATAAATTATATATATATATATATATATAAAGAGACCCTAGCACCTATATAATTGCTCCAACCCTATTGCCCTTATGGCAACCCCCAACCCTTTTTATCATATGGATGCTAGAGGGTGGTGGCTGAGGGTTTACATGTCCTGGGAATGACGTTAAACTCTATCTGATAGCGAGGTTCCAGTTTTGGAGGTTTGGGGAATGTGAGGCACCCTTTCATCAGCAATTGCTCCCTGGTCCACTCTGAGCCGGAGTGGTAGTACCTGTTAGGGTCCCATCTATGGAATAAATAGAAAAACATGAGTTTATAAACAAAATTTGATTATCCATTAAGAATGAATTTATTTCAAAGCTTTGACGGCATTAAATGACCCACGGAGATTGATATGCCGTAAAACAAAACAAAACAAACCAATAAAGAGAGACAGACAGACAGACAAACAGAGAGGAAGGGGGAGATAGAGCGAGTCATTCAGATACTTTTTATTTCATATAAAAAAGATTTATTCTTTCAAATGAAAGCTGTTAAAGTTTTGACAGACATTTTTTTAGTTTAGAATTCAAAACTATCTAATATTCAGTTTCAAAAATTCAACTGATATTGATATATTTACTTTTCTCTTTGATTCAACCAGTAAATGATGTTAATGTTTTTTGTTTTGTTTTTTTTTTTGGGGGGGGGGTAATCTAAATTCATTTACACTAAATGATTTTCATTATACTAGCAAATATATGCACCCTCCGGGTGCAAGAATCTAAGTTTTAAAGTGATAAAATCTTATATAAAATTAGAAAGGCTAATTAAACTAAATAAAAAATATTTGAAACAAAGAAGAGTATAATCGAAAAATAGAACAACTGAAGATTACTCTTCCATCACTTTCGTTTTTCAACCCTAAATTTTCATAATTTAACTATTTAGTCAGAATAGGAAGTTAAAAATAAAGTTAGTTATTTCGTCTTGTTAATGGATTTCTTTTTTGATTTATTGAAGAGATTTTTGCTCATGTTTATAAAAATAAAACAAAACAATTAGGAACTAATAATACTTAGCACATTGTAGTGAGATAGCCAATGGCGTGTTGTCTCATTTACATATGTGTATTACTGCAGGACATATATAGAGACACTTTAGGGGACTAATGGTCAGCTACGAGAAGCCGAACCCAGTGCTAAGACTAAGCACGAATAAATACTATTGTAACAAGGAACACAAAACCACACCTCACAACACATGGCGTCGTCGATAGGCATACTTGCAAGTTTAGAACAGCCTGATTATGTTGAGATGTGGATAAAATGTTTTTCAGCCTTTGCAAGAAGCAAAAAATTACAAGACAAAAAGAACATTGGAGGACAAAATGAGATTACAGACTTATTTTTAGCATCCGCTGGATGTGAAGCAAACATGAAAGTAGCCGTTATGGCGTATCCAAAAGATTTGGAGGATCTCACCTTTTGAAGAAATTGCACACATCATAAAGAACAATGTAAGACCTAAGAAAAAACTGGTTATTGCTGAGAGGACTAAATTCCTTTCTACGAAGCAAAATCCCAACGAACCAGCAAGGAATTACATTCAGAGACTAAAAAAGGCCGCGAGATTCTGTGAATTTCAACAGCTTGGAACAGGAGATTTTACCATCGAAGAAGAATTAATCCAGTTACGGTTCATAGAAGGAATGCACGACAGGAATCAAAAAGACAAAATTTTAGAACGTCTACAGTCAAATAACATGACATTAGAAACATGCGTGGAATTTGTACAGCAACTGGAAATGATATCCGAATTCAAGGAAGATACTCAAAACAACACAATGGTGTTTCAAATAGAAGAAAATGCAGCAAATAACACTGACGTGTTACAAGTAAAAACAAGGCTAAAGAATTGTAAGTACTGCAATTTTCAACATAATATTGACAAAAGAACAAATTGTCCTGCTTATGGACAAACCTGTTATGTTTGCAAAAAACAGAATCATTTTAGTACGGTATGCAGAGTCAAGTCGAAATGGACAAATTCGATAGAAGACGTGTACCAAGTACGGGTGAACAAAAAACAGAAGTTGACAGTAAAATTAAATGAAATACCATTTGAGATGCAAGTCGATACAGGTAGTGACGTGACTATTATTCCAAAGAACTTTTGGCAACATATGGGCAAACCCAAGTTAAAGAGAAGTCACTTGAAATTAAGACAATTTGATGGCTCGTACATCACTGCATTGGGACAATTCGACGCTACGTTTGAGGCTAATAGAAGATTCGAAGTGGTCCCTATAACTGTAGTGGATTGTTTAAAAAATCATGGACTAATAGGCACAGATATTATAAACATAGATACAGACAATTTAATCGACTGCATAGAAAGTAAAAAGCAAAAAATAGGAATCTTGAGAGGTTATAAAGCCACAATACGAGTGAAAGAAAATAGCCCCCCTCATATTACGAATCGCGTAGGATACCTATACATTTGCGACCTTTAGTAAAAAAGAAATTGGAAGATATGGTAGCAGAAGGAGTGTTAAAACCAGTATCGGTCGGTGTAGTAACTGGGCCTCCCCAATTGTAGTTTTACGAAAAAAAGATGGGGATTTAAGAATATGTGGTGATTATAAGATTGGTGTGAATCATAAAATTTGTTCAGATTCGTATCCTATTCCTGAGCTTGAAACTGTGTCGCATACATTAACAGGCACTAAATATTTTACGAAAATTGATTTAAAGGCAGCTTACAATCAAATACAAATTGACGATAAATTTCAAGAAATAACCACTATTAACACACCCCTGGGATTGATGAGATGGACGAAAATGCCATACGGAATAAAGACAGCGTCGGCCATATTTCAACGAGCAATCGAAAATGTCTTAAAAGGAGTAGTAGAAAATATGATAATTTATCAGACGATATTTTAATAGGGGCACCAGTATAAATGAATTGCAACAAAAAACGCAGCGAGTTATGAACAAATTAAAAGAAGCCGGAATGAGCGTAAACTACGATAAATGCAAATTAATTGCGAGAAGATAAATTATTTGGGCTTTCAAATATCCAAAGAAGGCATTTCGCCTGACCCAAATTTATTAATTAAAATATCGCAGGTGCATCCCCAGCAACAAAAAAGAATTAGAATCGTTTTTTAGGATTGGCTAATTTTTATAGCAGATATGTGCCGAAATATTCCGATTTAACTGAAGCATTTGCAGAATTACGAAGAAAGAATAGTGAGTTTGTGTGGACACAAAAACAAGAAACGGCTTTTAACAAAATAAAAAAAGTACTTATGGAAAAACCCGTATTAAAGTTTTTGATCCCAGAAAAGAAATAACCTTAACTACGGATGCCAGTGAATATGCTGTGTCTGCTATATTGTCACAGGACGATCACGATTATGTACCTGTCGCGAAAGCTAACCAAGGCAGAATTAAACTATTCAAATATAGAGAAGGAGCTTTGGCCATAGTATGGAGCACCACAGCGCGCCCGACAATTTCTATTGGGTCGAAAATTTTTACTAAAATCTGACCATCGACCCTTAGAATTCATTTTTAATCCAAGGAAAGAATTACCCAAGGTCACATCCGCCAGGTAATGAGATGGGCCATACTGCTGATGGCCTTTGATTTCGATATCATGTACGTCAAAGGAAACACTATTCCGCATGTCGACGCGTTATCCAGATTAGCATTTAACAAAGAAGACAACGAAATAAGCGACACTGAAGATGTATTACATTGGGTCGAAACCGATGTAATGCCGATTAAACAGCTTCAAGAAGAAACCCTTCTGGACCCTATTCTGAGCAAAATATCGAATAGAATAAGGAGGAATAAATGGAACGACTGCTCTAAAGCTGAAAGGCCTTATAAAGAGGTTAAACATAAACTAACTATGGACAGAGGGGTTATATGTAACGGAGATTTGGTTGACCTCCGCAAAAAATGCGAAAGAAATAATTAAAAGTGTACACGACGATATACATGTTGGAATAGCGGCCACACAAAAAGACTCAAATTGGAGAGCTGGTGGCCAGGATATTCGCGTGACATTGAAGATTATGTAAAAAATGTCCCAAATGCATGGAAATCAAAGACTTTCCACAAAAATCGACTCATTCGTGGCCAAAGGAACAAGAACCATGGAGTCGAGTACACATGGACCATGCCTATGCCAAAGGCGTAGGACTACTATTGATTTTAGTAGATTCGTTCTCGGGGTGGCCAGAGATTATTCAGTGCGTGATAGAAAATCTGCAACTGTCATTCAAATTTTGAGAACTGTATTCTCAAGGATCGGCGTACCGAAAAACCCTGGTATCGGACAATTCGTCGAATTCTGTGATGAAAGTCTATGTTCCTGGTTGAGGAAGATAGGATGTAAACCCTATAAAACTCCACCCACCATCCACAATCAAATGGGGCTGCGGAAAGATGGTTAGAACGGTTAAATTAGGATTAAAAGCATTTGAGCCGTCACGTGAGACCATAGAATCTTTTCTACCTAAACTCTTGATGAGTTACAGATCCATTCCTCATGCTGATAGAACACTAAGTCCTTCTGCCTTGATGGGAAGACAGATCAGATCTCCCATAACCATGTCTTTTTCGACTAATGAAAAAATGTGGTACAAAAAGAATAAGGACGCGCAACCTGAAAAAGCGTATTTTATTATGCAGAAAGGGACAACACCGCTACAATAACAACACAGGAGAGAAGTGTGCTGGCCCACACTGATCAGCTAGGAATAGATATGAGGAAGACATGAGTGTGGAGGAATCGAAAGAAACGAGGATATAAACCAATATGGGGAGACGTTATAGAACCCATAGATGAAAGCGAGTCGATTCCGAGGTGCCATACCAGGGATCCAGTAGTGATGAAATGAGACCGCGGTCACCATTACGAAGAACACCCCCAAGGATATTTAGGAGAAGCAATAGATCAACGAGGGGAATAAAAACCTCTCCGTTTCAGGGAGGTGTAGTGAGATAGCCAATGGCGTGTTGTCTCATTTACATATGTGTATTACTGCAGACATATATAGACACTTTAGGGACTAATGGTCAGCTACGAGAAGCCGAACCAGTGCTAAGACTAAGCACGAATAAATACTATTGTAACAAGGAACACAAAACCACACCTCACAACACACATATTTACTAAAATCAAATATCTATAATCAATATGCAAATTAGCCTTCCCATTCACTATGTAAACAGTTATTTTGTTGCATATATAAATACAACTGCATATTATTAGCATGTAGATATGGTCAACAGTCTTAATGATGTAAATCAATTTATTAAAAATTGAGGTTTAAAATCAAATCAAATCATAGAGAATATGATGTAAATAACTAAGGGAATTATGATTTGAGTAGTGATATAGTTCGGTGACAGACAGACAGACAGACACACAATCTCCATATAATAAGATATCATGCCAATGAATTTTGTCTCTCAAAGACAATCAAGTAATATCTAAATAATATATACTTAGAATTATTTATATAATATATATATATTGAGGGCCGGGTTAGCTCAGTCGGTAGAGCGCTCGGCTAGAAACCACAAGGTTCCTAGTTCGATACCGGTCCCGCCAACTCAGCGTATGAGTAACACAGGGATATGTGCGGTAAGTGAGGAGCGCTCCACCTCAGACGCCAAAACAATCTCCTTAGTCTAGTGCTATTGAAAAGGGATAGACTCGCTGACTGGCTGATACCGACTTTAGGCCACCCCGACTACTTATATATATATATATATTATATATATATATAACCGCTAGAATTGGTGGTTAAGTCTACCCACACTGAGACGTAAACGTCCAAACACAGTGTCTGTGGATGACCAATATATATATATATATATAAAATCGGGGTGGCCTAAAGTCGGTATCAGCCAGAGAGTGAGGGAGTCTATTCTCTTTTCACTAGCACTAGACGATGAAAATTGTTTTGGCGACTGAGACGGAGCACCACACCTACCATCAGCTTATCACTGTACAGCATAGATCCCTGTGCTACTCATATGCTGAGTTGGCGAGGGCGGTATCGAAACCAGGAACCTTGTGGATCCTAGTCGGATGCTCTACCGACTGAGGTAGACATGCTGTTGTAAAAATTTAAGAAAAGGAAAAAAAAAATAAAACAGCTGTTGCCGCCAAAAAAAAGACTTTTAATCGGATTAATTTGGGACTCTGGGGTCGGGGGCCGTTTGTTTTTCGATTCCCCAATTAGCCCAAATCATTACAATTTCTCCTTTTTTCCCTTTCCCCCCCCCCCCCCCCCCCCCCNACCAGCGACTACGCCATTCCTCTATGTTGGCAAGACCTCTTCCCCTTCCTTTCTTGACACATACAATCTATCTCTATCATCTCTAGGGTGGAGAGCCTTGTGCATTATTATTATATTATTATTATTATTATTATTATTATTATTATTATTATTATTATTTACTCCTTTTGAGTTTTCACATCAGCATTATCTGATGGCCTTTCACTGGAGTCTGAGTGACAGCAAGTGACAGCAAGTCTCCTCAGGTCTCCAGGACTCTTCTGAGTATTCTGGCAGATTGCAGCAGTGCAGTGTTCTGAATGGTTTCAATCCTTTCTCTGATTTCAAGACTTTCCAAACCCTTTTCCAATCCTTTTGGGACCGTTCCAAGTGCACCAACTACAATTGGTATCACTTTGACTTTCATATTCCATAACTTTTTCAGTTCTCTGGCAAGGTCCAGATATTTGTCGATTTTTTCATTTTCCTTTAGCTTCACCCTGTGATCTGCTGGCACTGCAAATCCACCAGTTGACAAGTTCTTTCTTTTTTGTTTATCAACACTAGGTCTGGTCTTCTTGCTGGGATAAGGTGATCCGTTTTTATTTCAAAGTCCCAGAGAATTTTATGTGTTTCGTTCTCAAGAACAGATTCTGGTTTATGCATATACCATTTTGTTGTGTGGTCAAAATTTAATTTTTTGCATAATTATTATTATTATTATTATTATTATTATTATTATTATTATTATTTTGTTTATTTCTTTAATCTCAGATGATACTAAGTAATACCTTTGGATCAACACTAAAACATCTCGTACACTTTTCTTTTTACCACCCACAAAACATTCGCAGCGCCCTCTACATTACACCCCTTTCCATACGCGAGTTGAAGGGAAGCCACGCGCGCTTATGTGTCGCGGGCAGACAAACAAGCAGAAACTCTGATGATAAGGAAATACTCAAGGCACGAGTGATCGTCCGGGGGCAGGCGAGAGAGAGAGAGAGAGAGAGAGAGAGAGAGAGAGTGTGTGTGTGTGTGTGTGTGTGTGTGTGTGTGTGTGTGTGTGAATACCGGATACGAAGAAAAAGTATCAAATTATATGAAAGTGTTAACAAAATTAAAGTGTATGTCACGTATAGGCTATCATAGTTCACAAATCCACATTTTTCGGTAAGTGTTAAAGACATCTGCTTGTGGAACTGAAGACAAATCAAATTTGGATAAGTACGTATTAGAGTGCTTACCAGAGGGAACCGATGGATTTGGTGATTATGTTTATTATGGACAAACAACAAACTATAGAAAAAAACTTCAAGTCAGATTTTGACTAAAAGGAAACACACAGAATGAAAAAATAACAGTAAGACCATGTTTTCTTTTAGGTATATGTCATCTATTAAGCTTAACTACGTTTGGCACAAGGCCAAAAGATTACTTAAGTTTGGCATAAGGCCAGAATCTGGATACAAGCCGTGCTACTCGTGTGCTGAGTTGGCGGCGACTTTAAACAACATCTGATGGTGAAGTTCCAGTTCTGGAGCTCTGGGGAATGTGGAGCAATCATGTATCCCCATTAGTCCCAGGTTCACTCTGACTTGGAGTGGTAGTACCTGTTAGGGTCCTATCTATGGGTTAAATAGAAAAAATGAGTTCTAAAAAATGTGTTTAATAAAAGGAGTTTAAAAAATTGAGTACCCATCAAGAATGAATAGAACAAAATATTTTCAGCATAAAATAACCCAACAAGGGTTGACATGCTGTAAAATCAAACCAAACCAAACTGACTTAGAGAGAGAGAGAGAGGGAGAGACAGACATACAG
>CM042160.1:95201730-95284230 GCA_023376005.1 Doryteuthis pealeii | reverse complement strand
GATATGAAAGGGAAATAGATAGAGAGATAGATATGAAATGAAAAGATTTAGATTGATAGATAGATAGATAGATATGAAAGGAAAATATTTAGATAGGTATATATATATATATATATATATATATATATATATAGAGAGAGAGAGAGAGAGAGAGAGAGAGAGATAGATAGATAGATAGATATGAAAGAAAAATACTTAGATAGATAGATAGATAGATAGATATGAATGGGAAATACTTAGATAAATAGTTAAATAGATATATAGATATTGATATATCTTAGTTATCCCGTTCTGACACCAGTGTTATATGGTAAGATATCCTTAAAGCGTATGGTTTGCAAGGAAGAATAATGGACAAGATTAATTGGATAAAAAATCGTTTATTGAAATAACGAGTGTGAAAATTGTTGTTGTCGCCGTAGATAACGGTAGTAGTTCTCTGGAGTGGCCGAGGGGTCGGTGAGGTGTGGGTATCGTATGATACGTCGGAATCTCTCTTGGCCTGGTGCAAGGCGTGAGGTGGTAGAAGTTGAGTTGATACGGTCACTTGGTGTAGGGACCAAGTCAGGAATATCTCAGTGGAATAGTGATGGTCAGGGAAGGTAGTAGTGGCCGAGGGAGTTGAGTTCGTCTCGGTAGGATACTGTTGTAAGTGGATACGGTCACTTGGTGCGGGAAAATAAGTCAGGAATATCTCAGCGAGTTGTAGCGGGTAGCGCTGTAGTGGTCAGGGGGGTAAGGATGTCGCCTGGCTACGGTGAGGTGTTGAAGTAAGCTGAGTGTCCGGGTGGGCGAGGGCGTGCGTGGTGGTGGGTGCGTAGCAGTTCCTTGATCCTCTCGTCTGGTGATATTCTCGTTCCAGGCCGTCCGTCCAACTGCCGATTCTCAAAATACCCGAGCTTATATGCTGGTAGATGGGCTCCAGAATGCTTTTGGGTTTTAGCGGGAGAGTTTTTTATTGGCTGAAAATCCGGATTCCTTACAATATTATTTTTTGTTTATTTTGGAATTCCTCTCAAGCGTAACTCAATCCGAGCCTATGCGCAGAACTGCGTCGAATTGGTCACTTCGTGAGAGGGTACCATTGAGTTCACTTCCGTTTGTTGCCTCCGACTTGAGTTTTGATGTTTTATGCTAGCGAGGTGTATTTTGTGAGTAAGCATTGTGAATCATAAGAGATATCTTCTCTCTGATATAACAATATGAAAGGAAAAGATTTAGATAGGTAGATAGATAGATAGATAGATAGATAGATATGAAATGAAAGGATTTAGATTGATAGATGGATAGATAGATATGAAAGGAAATACTTAGATAGATAGATAGATGAATTGATATGAAAGGAAAAATATTTATATATATATATATATATATTATATATATATATAGAGAGAGAGAGAGAAGAGAGAGAGAGAGAGAGATAGATATGAAAGAAAAATACTTAGATAGATAGATAGATATTAAAGAAAAAAAATAGATAGATAGACAGATATGAAAGGAAAAAGATTTGATAGGTATATATATATATATATATATATATATATATATAGAGAGAGAGAGAGAGAGAGAGAGAGAGAGAGAGAGAGAGAGAAAGAGATGAATGGGAAATAGATAGATAAATATATATATTTTTATAACAACTCATTCTGCACAAGAGCAACAACAACAAAAAAAAAAAAAAAAAGATTTCAAACCAGCCTCGTTTTGAACATAATTGCGTTTTATACGTCACAAAAATCATGAGATGGTTCCGCGGTTTAATGGTTATCGTCGATGTTACAATTTTACTTTAAAATTTACTTTAAATAATAACGTTGAGTAAACAACTAGAAGTGGCTACCCAGCGTCAGTAGGGTAGAGGGCGGATCCATTATTACTGAATCGGAGGTTGGAGCCTCCTCGCTGGATGCCCCCTAAAAATCCCGACGTACAAAAAAGATATTGTGTTAATCTGGCCTGGTGGTAGTACATGTTACGATTTTATGGGCCATCCTTTGGGCTTCAAGCAAGAGCGCTTGTCCAGCAGTGATCATTGGTAAAGAATCCTTTGGTTGTTCCTTAGTGCTCCTCAGTATTGCAAGTCCTTCATCAATGATTGCAAATGGACGTCTCTCGGTATCAGTGATTAAGTAGTCAACCGGCCACGAATTCGGGCTGTTGATTGGCTGAGGTTTAAACCACGTGACCTCGCTTAGTCTATAAATTTAAGTAGTGCATTGCAGCTCATCTTAAATACCAAAACAATGGAGGTGCGTGGTCTAATGGTTAGAGTCGTAGGAAATTGACTCGTCGACCCGAGTTCAATTCCTTGACGAAGCTGTTTGCATTTCACATGGCGCTAATACCCTTGGAAAATTCTCCCTCCGGGTATGGGTAAATAGCAGGGCAGAGTGGTTAGGTAACCAATCTAGGAGAAGGAAAACTCTGAATTCAAACCTGTTAAATTGACCTTGGGTCACACCCTGCTCGTGCGGAGGGGTTGGTAAATAAATACATATACCAAAACAATCCAACAGAAATGGACTCGGCGACCCGAGTTCAAATCCTGGACGAGGCTGTTTGGATTTCATATGTTTAAAGAACATGCCGAGTTAGGCGAAGTAAGCAGAGAGTAAAAAGCATGAGCCATCTTCTATCTACTCTATCTATGTGTGTATGTGTGTGTATGTATGTGTGTGTGTGTGTCTCTCTCTCTCTCTCTCTCTCTCTCTCTCTCTCTCTCTCTCTCTCTCTCTCTCTCTCTCGTTTATAATCCCGCTATCTTATAAGGGTATTCTTCACTAAGGATCATCCTCTCCTTAACACAAGGGATCTAAAAATGGCCACAAAAATCGTAATTAAATTTGTACAACAATATACCTGATTGTTCTTTTTTTTTGGGGGGGGGATATAAGGTGTGTTGGAATCCACATACACTTATAGACTCTGCGTGAGCGCGTAGATTAAAGCCAGTGAATCAACAGTTCGAATACGTGGTTAGTTAACTATTTAATCGTCGATCTTGAAAGCCGTTTATTTGCACGTATTCGCCACTGACGAACGGATCTGCAATCAAGGACCCTGCTCAACCAAATTATTCTACCCAACCCTACACAACACTGAGGGAAACCGAGAAACAACCAAAGGATCCTACCCAACACTAAGGGACACCGAGGAAAAACCATAGGATTCTTCACTAATGATCAGACTCTCCTTAACACAAGGGATCTAAAAATGGCCACAAAAATCGTAATTAATTTTGTACAGCTTCAGTTTTCTCTGAGAATCAGTAATAGAAAGGACGCAAAGATCCAACAACCCACAACAACCTTAGAACAAATCCAGACAACCCAAGATGTTACATAATTCATAAGTAGCTTATGATTTATGTACGTACCTTTTGTTAGAATATTTGAATAGAGTTTATTAGATTCAGAATGATGGGGTCCAGTGGAAAGTTACCCGACAGTTATTGACAGGTAAAGGCCTTTTTTACTTGACCCCTTGAAAAACGCGCGATTAGGCATAATATAGTCAATGCGCACAGACCTTCGAGGAGCGCAGACGCTAATATCGGCTCTGAGAGTCGCTCTTCTCCTCACCCGCGGTAGAATCATGGGCTTGGTTGTTGTAATAAAGCTTGAGAAGAAAACAACAAGTCTTGCTTGTTAAGTTAATATTAAACAAGAAATGACCAGCCCGAAGAAATAAAGAAGAACCAACCCTTAACAGAAAGCCCTGAAGAGAAAACAGCCTAACAAGAGAACATGGCGACCGGCCGAGTTCGAACCACTAAACAGAATGTAACAAGTAAGAACCATCATCTCATCTCATCTCATCTCATATATATATATATATATATATATATATATATATATATATATATATATATATATATATTATATATATATATGTGTGTGTGTGTGTGTGTGTGTGTGTGTGTGTGTGTGAAAAGTAAAATAGATATGAATCCGACAGTATGTGTAGAAAGTTTGTAGAAAAGGAAGTGGGTGTCCTTACTGGGTTTTTGGTAAAAAATTGGGGTTTGTCTGTAGGTCGGGCGGGATGGGTTTACTAAAAAAGCTGACTCTCTAGGAAAACTTGTTATAGAGTAAAAGATGGGTGGGTTTAAAAAAAACTTGGGTTTGGGTTCCTGGATATGTTTTTTTTTTTGGGGGGGGGTGATTTGGGGGTTGTTTTGGGTTTTTAGTTTTTGGTGGGGTATTAGATTATATAACTTTTACTTCCGTAAATCTAATGTTGTATTTTCTACGTTAGACCTTAAAACTGAAATTGCATCCGGCTCGGAACCACGCATCATCATCAAACAGAATAAAAAGTATAACAACCATGTTTTTGCTCTGTCTGATGATGGTGCGATCTGCAGATGAAATAAATTATAATATGAAGCAAATTTAAGGTATTTTTTTCTTAATCTATCTACTATATATATATATATATGGTGTATGCAGTGTTTGACTTTAAAAAAAAAACAAGAAATGACTAGCTGAAGAATAAAGGAGAACCAACCCATACCAGAAAGCCCTGAGAGAAAACAGGCCAATAAGAGAATATGGCGACCGGCGAGTTAGACGAAGTAAGTAGAGAGTAAAAGTAAGAGCCATCATCCTCTATCAACTCTATCTCTGTCTGTCTGTCTGTCTGTGTGTGTGTGTGTGTGTGTGTGTGTGTGTGTGTGTCCATTTATAATTCGATGTCTTATTAGGAGTATATAAACAAAGAAGGGCCGGGTTAGCTCAGTCGGTAGAGCGTTCGGCTAGAAACCGCAAGGTTCCTAGTTCGATACCGGTCCTCGCCAACTCAGCGTATGAGTAGCACAGGGGTCTGTGCGGTAAAGTAAGGATCTGGTGGTATGGGTGGCGCTCCACCTCAGACGCTTAAATAATCTCCTTGGTCTAGCGCTAGTGAAAAGGGGATAGACTTCCTCGCCGATTGGCTGATACTGACTTTAGGCCACCCCGACGACTTAACTTTTATAACAAAGACAGATGAGAAGACCAGAGAACTCAGCCCGGATAGCATAGATAGACCCAAATAAGGGGATGATAATTAAGAAGGGCTATTTAACAAGGAGATGTATAATGATTACCTGGCTGTCAAGAAGTCCTCCGTCGTAAGTGTTGGATCAATAGTAGCCCATTTTCAGATAGTAATTTTGAAGTTTAAAACAAAATTGATTTAATCTGTTCTCTCTACATAGATATCTATGTATCTATCTTACATCTATCTGTCCCAAGCGCTTTCAACCATTTCACTGGTCGTCCTCGGGGGATTGTTGGTTGTGGTGTTTGTTTGGTGCAAGTTTGATTCATTTGGATTTTTCTTTTGTTTAGTCGATTAGGAAAATCCATTTTCGTAGGGTTGCTAAGGATAGTACGTTAAGTACCATTGTTAGTGAGTTCATTTCTCATTGGGCGCTCAAGAATTCTGGCCTTGTGCCACATTTAAGCTAAGCTAGTATTAAAAAATAACACCTTATGTGGTGCAATGTTTAGCCATCTAGATTCGCAGACCATTGTTAGTGAGTTCGTTTCTAATTGGGCGCTCCAGAATTCTGGCCTTGTGCCACATTTAAGCTAAGCTAGTATTAAAAATAACACCTTATGTGGTGCAATGTTTAGCCATCTAGATTCGCAGACCATTGTTAGTGAGTTCGTTTCTCACTGGACGCCCTATAGTTCTGGCTTGTGCCACATCTAAGCTAAGCTTAGTTTTAAAATAAGGGCACCTTATGGGGTGTATTGGTTCGCCATCTAGATTCGTAGACCATTGTTAGTGAGTTCGATTCTCACTGGACGCCCCATAGTTCTGGCCTTGTGCCACATCTAAGCTAAGCTTAGTTTTAAAATAAGGGCACCTTATGGGGTGTATTGGTTCGCCATCTAGATTCGTAGACCATTGTTAGTGAGTTCGATTCTCACTGGACGCCCTATAGTTCTGGCCTTGTGCCACATTTAAGCTAAGCTTAGTAAATACTTATAATCAAAATAGACCCAGGCAAATTCTATGAGTGTTGAATATTATCCGTTATTTTATAACTCCTTTTTAACATTTTACCTGTATCTTCTCATTCTTGTCCCTTATCCTTTTAAAACTATGTTACGTGTTCATATTTTTACATAAATGTTATACAAAAATGAACAAGTTTCCTCTGAAAAAAATGAATAAGGAATGCATAAATATTTTCTTTCATCTTTTATTTTTTTATTTTTGTTGTATTTTTCCCCCTTTTCCCTGGTCTCCTTTCTATCTTTCTATAGCTTTTTAAGAGGCCCATCAGGTGTTATACCTTGCTAATAGTACTCTGTATTACATAATGAATATGGTAGCCTATTCATTTTGTAATGTAGTGTAATAACTAAATTCAAAACTTAACTTGTAATTCTGGATCTGAGATCGGAATGTTTTCCTTGGAGCTGTTTATAAAATGGACATCAGACCTCGCCGACATGTTGAAGCGACAATTCTTCCAGGCCGTAGTGGTATCAGTGCTACTGTATGGCTGCACCACTTTGACCTTGACGAGGCGCCTGGAAAATAGGCTGGGTGGCAGCTGCACAAGGATGCTGCGTCCGATCGTGAACAAATCGTGGAAGCAACATCCCACAAGAAAGCAGCTGTACGACCGCCTGCCTCCTGTCACACAAATCATCACAGTAAGACGAACAAGACATGACGGCAACTGCTGGAGAAATAAGGATGAACCCATAATTCTTAAGAATTAATTTATTTTAAAACTGTTTCAGCATTAAATGACCCACCGAAGTTGATATGCCGCAAAACAAAACAAACCTAACAAACTGACTCGAACTCACAAGCCAGGGGTTATTCGACTCTCTCGTTAACCATAACGTAGATTTTAATCACTGTGAGTATTAATGTGAAATACAAACAGCCTCGTCCATGATTTAAACTCGTGCTGTCCGTGTTCATTTCCTATGACTCTAACAATCTACCCATAGCTGGAAGGAGAGTTGTTGGATGCATACCTTTCCCAATGGTATTAGTGCTACGTGAAATGCAAACAGCCAGGATTTGAACTCGTGTCACTTTGTCCATATCTTATTACTCTAAACATTACTCCACGAACACCTCCATACGACCGCAGTAGTGACTCGATCAGTAATGCTTAAGGATGGAATCCAGGTGGCTGAGCAGTCCATGACATGCAACACTCCACTTAGGCCTTTAGTTAGGCTAGACGGGCTGTCGAAGAGATCCCCTCCGATCAATCGGCTGGTCATGTAAAGCCCTAGCACCTATATGATTAGCCCAACCCTAGTGTCCTCATGGCAAGCCCCAAATCTTTTTTTTATTATATGGGTGCTAGAAAGTGGTGACTGAGGGTCTTCATGTCCTACGTGAAATGCAAACAGCCTCGTCCAGGATTTGAACACGTGTTGCCGTGTCCATTTCCTATGACTCTAACAATTTACCCATAGCTGGAAGGAGAATTGTAAGATGCATACCTTTCCCAAGGGTATTAGTGCTACGTGAAATGCAAACAGCCTCGTCCAGGATTTGAACTAGTGTCGCTTTGTCCATATCTTATTACTCTAACCATTACACCACGAACAACTTCCATACGACCGCAGTAGTGGCTCGAACTCACAACCCAGGGGGTATTCGACTAGCTCGTTAACCATAACGTAGATTTTAATTACTGTGAGTATTAATGTGAAATGCAAACGGCCTCGTCCAGGATTTGAACTCGTGTTGCTCGTTAACCACAACGTAGATTTTAATTACTGTGGGTATTAAAAGATAACTAGAAAGCTTTTGACGATGCAGACAGGTCTACAATTAGACAACCCCCGACTCTGGCAATGACATCGTTCAAAAGGAAAACACTGTGAGATTTTCGTTAAAAAAATAATTTGAAAAGAAGATTCCAAGTAACAGTGGATAAAACGTTTTCTGTTTGCGTAAACAAAAGATTGACAGCAAGATAAGGAGGTTTAACAAAACCGTCTGTCGGCGGTAATCAGAAGGAAGAGGAAGGAAAAAGGATGAAGAACGAAGAAGAAGGAAGGATGAAGAAGAAGGATGAAGAAGGAAGAAAGAAAAAATTGCTGAAAGAAGAAAACAAATCACAGACTGATGTTTAAATTAATCTTGTCAGTCTGTTATTTTCTTGGTTGGTTGGTTGGTTGGTTGGTTGGTCACAAGGATGATGAAGAAGAAGAAGAAGAAGAAGAAGAAGAAGAAGAAGAAGAAGAAGAAGAAGAAGAGGAGGAGGAGGAGGAGAAGGGAGAAGAGAGAAGAAGGAAGAAGAAAAAAGAAGAAAGAAGAAGAAAGAAGGAAGAAGAAGGAAAAAGGAAGAAGGAAAAAAGAAGAAGGAAAAGGGAAGAAGAAGGAGAAGAAGAAGAGAAGAAGAAGGAAAAAGGAAGAAGGAAAAAAGAAGAAGGAAAAGGGGAAGAAGAAGGAGAAGAAGAAGAAGGAAAAAGGAAAGAAGGAAAAAAGAGAAGGAAAAGGAAGAAGAATGAAGAAGAAGGAAAAAAGGAAAAAAGGAAGAAGAAGGAAAAAGGAAGAAGAACAAGAACAACAACAACAACAACAACAAGAAGGAAGGAAAAAAGAAGAACAAGAACAAGAACGAAGGAAGATGAAGGAAGAAGAAGAAAGGAGAGCAGAAGAAGAAAGGAGAAGAGAGGAGAACAAGGAAGAAAGAAGGGGAAGGAAGGAAAAAGAAAGAGATGAAAGAAGGAAGGAATAAAAATTGCTGAAAGAAGAAAACAAATCACAGACTGATGTTTGAATTGATCTTGTTAGTCTGTTATTTTGTTGGTTGCTTGGTTAGTTGGTTGCTTGGTTCTTACGGCATGTCAACCCTTGGGTTATTTTATGCTGAAGACGTTTTGTTTTATTTCTGTTGGTTGGATTTTACGGCATGTCAATCGTTGGGTTATTTCATGTCATAGACGTTTGCTTTATTCAATTATTTAGTGGGATGGTTGGTTGGTTGGTTGGTTGGTTGGTTGGTTGGGTGGGTGGGTTTTACGGCATGTCAACCCATTTGGTTATTTCATGCCAAAGACATTTTCTTTTATTCATTCTTGATATGTACTCAATTTTTTTGTAAACTCAATTTTTAGAACTCGTTTTTTCTATCTAACCCATAGATGGGACCCTAAAAAGGTACTACCACTCCGGGTTAGAGTTAACTTGAGAGTAATTTCTGATAAAGGGGCATTCCACATTCTCTAGAGCTCCATAACTGGAACTTCACCCCTAGATAGAGATTAACGTCATACCCAGGACATGAAGGACCCTCAGCCACCGCCTTTTAGCAAGTATATGATAAAAAATGGCCGGGGTTGCCATAATGAAAATAGGACTTGACGTGACCAGCCTATTGATCAGAGAGGGTCTCTCCAATCGCCCGTCTAGCCTAAGTAAAGACCTAAGTGATGTTTTGCATGTCACGGACTGCTCATTCACGAGGATTCCATCCTTAAGCATCACGGGTCGCCACCCACGGCCAGCAGGTGGTCCCATTGGGGTGGGGTCTTACCTCTCTGCAGAGGTGCAGATGGTGTATTTTAAATATATTCACCACGTACCCCACGTGTACGGGTTAGGCACAAGGCCCTATTAATGTGGGACCACCCACGAACCGAAGCTCATGGTGTGGCGGGTGCAAAAAAATGCGTTGATCCGTCGGCATTCACCCTCAAGGGGCGCCTCAGGCACTGGGCAATAAACCCAGCCTTGTCCATTTAAATCGAGTGGGCAGGTGTTGCCTGGGGGATGGCACCCCTGGGATCAACGATGTTAATTAATCTGTTGGTCCACTGGACCCCCGGTTTGACCGGAACCGTATCTCTTATTTTGTTGGTTTTAGGAGGGGGGGGCAGAAAGATTGGTCTCGTCTCGTCTTTTCAAAGTTAAAAGATAATTCGAAAGTTTTCAGAGTGAATATGCTTTCTTTTTTGTACTACAATATCAAATGATGTTTAATGCGTTGAAAGAACGTGCGAATTTAGTAAGAAAAAAATATTATTTTTGTTTTAGAAAATTTGCTTACCTGTTGTGTGGAGATAACCTAGTAACTGTCTATTCGCGAAAAGCTAAATCTAAAGCCGGATGATAAGGTTATTGCGTACGTGGTAAGAAATATTTGGATATGTAGACATTAAAACAAATTCCTACTCAGCCACCTACAAACTATCGACTGCAAATCTTATTATAATGGAGATTGTGGGTTTGTCTGTCTGTAACCGAAACTCTATTACTATACAAGTCACAATTCCTTTAGTTATTTACATCATATTCTCCATGATTTTATTTTTATTTAAACCTCAATTATTAATAAAATTGTTGTACAATACTTAAACTGTTGACCATATCTACATGATATTTACCGCGTACCCCACTTGTACGGGTCAGGCACAAAGTCCCTATTAACGTGGGACCACCCACAAGCCGAAGCTCATGGAGTGGCAGGTGAAAAATTGCGTCGATCCCGTCGGCATTCCCCCTCAAAGGGGCGCCTCAGGCACTGGGCAATAAACCCAGCCCTGCCCCTTTAAATCGAGGGGGCAGGTGTTGCCTGGGGAGATGGCCCCCTGGGATCAACGCCGTTAATTATATCAATGGTCCAGAGGCCGAAGCCACTGTAGACCATATCAACATTCTAATAACATGCAATTGTATTTATATATACAACAGAATAGAGGTTTACAGTATGAATGGGAAGGCTAATTTGCATATTGATCTTAAAAAATTGATTTTAATAAATATATGCTTAGTATTATTGATTTCTAATTGTTTGGTTTTATCTTATTGAATATGAGCAAAAATCTCTTCAATAAATCTTAAAAGAAATCCCTTAACAAGAAGAAATAACTGTAATATTATTCTTTGCTTCCTATTTTAACTAAATTCTTAAATTAGGAAAATTTACCAATGAAAGACGGGAGGAACGGAAAACGATGGAAGAGTTAGTTTCAAAGTTGTTCTATTTTTCAATCATACCCCCTCTGTTCAAAATCATTTTATCTGCATTCTTATTCAGTTTCATTAGCCTTTCTAATTTAATATCATATTTTATTATAAAATTTAACTAAAATACTTGCACCCGGAGGGTGCATATATTTGCTAGTAATAATAATAATAATCTTATTATAATGGAGATTGTGTGTTTTTCTGTCTGTAACCGAAACTATATCACTACTCAAGTCACAATTATATTAGTTATTGACATCACATCACATTCTCCATGATTTTATTTTTATCTAAACCTCAATTATTAATAAAATTGTCTTACATTATTAATACTGTTAACTATGTCTACATACTGACAACATGCAATTATATTTATATATACAACAAAATAGCGGTGTACAGTGTGTACGGGAAGGCTAATTTGCATATTAATATTAAAAAATCGAATTTAATAAATATGTGCTTAGTATTATTGATTTCTAACTGTTTGGTTTTATTTTAATGAATATAAGCAAAAATCTCTTCAATGAATCTTAAATGAAATCCATTAACAAGATAACATCACTGTCATTTTATTCTTTACTTCCTCTTTTAACTAAATACTTAAATTAGAAAAAACAACAATGAAAGACAAGAGTGATGGAAGAGTAAGTTTCAGTTGTTCCATTTTTTATTTACTCCCTCTGTTTCAAATCTTTTATTATACTCCCTCTGTTTCAAATCTTTTTATCTGTATTCTTATTTAGTTTCATTAGCCTTTCTAATTTAATACAATATTTTATTACATTAAAACTTAAATACTTGCACCCGGAGGGTGCATATATTTGCTAGTAATAATAATGGAAGCTACAAATACTTAGGAATTTTAGAAGCGGACAATATCATACAAGCAGAAATGAAAGGAAAAGCAAATACATCGATACTTCAAGGAAAAAACAGGAGAGATTGTACATTTGTAACCAGTTGATATTTATAGGAGTGTTCAAATTATAATGGTTTTTGGCACCTTTCCGTCCACTAAGGACGACGGCGTAGTGTCCAAAAATTTTTTTTTAAATAAGATTAAAATAAATGAATAAAATAAATAGATGAATAAATAGAATTATCTGCATCTGTGCAAGTGACTCTGCAGGTCAATTTCTGAGCGACAGTCTTTAGTGCACTGAATGCACACAAACTGTGATGCTTTCCGGGGCAGCTGTCATTTCTCCCTCTTTCTGGCTCTCTTTGCTGTCGAGGCTACTCTCCTTTCTGCCTCACCCCCTCTCCGTGCATTGCTTAACGTTAAGGCACCAGGCCGCTCTATAATAATTATAATGGTAGCTTATATTAAAATCATCATTCCTTCATTTGTTCCTGGCAGAGTTCATATTTGTTTGCTTTTGATCCATTAATAACAGAAGAAATGACGCTACAACAATATCTTGTAATGTTATTACTGATGTATCTCAATTGATGAGGTAAAATGCAGCTTGTCTTAGCTGTTAGGGGGGGGGGTGAGGGTTATAATTTTACTTTAAGTATAAAAATAAAATAATGTTCAATCTTATTGATTTCAAAGAAAATTCATCATCAGATATTTTTTTCTGAAATGGACGCGGTCTTGTGTGGTTTTTGTTTTAGACGTTATAAACACGCGTCTCGTGAAGCTTTTTTTATAACACCACGCGGAAGGGTCGTGATAGCCGTTGTTCAATCAATTTCAGTTTCATTCTTTTTATTTATTTATTTATTTATGTATTTATTTATGTATTTATTTATTTATGTATTTATTTATTTGTTTCTGATATATTTTTGCTATCTTTTTTGGTGTTCAGATAAAAATAGTTTGAATGGAAATAATGAATGCAAATAAAGGTTATTGTAAAATTTAACAAGAAGGGTTTATTTTATACCGAGTAGAAGATGCTTCTTACTCGCAGACGATAAAAACATAAACTGCTCGAACGCTAGCGTTCTACATTCAAAAATGTAAACAAAACAAATTTTGTTAGGTGACCTAACAATTTTATGCATTTTATTTGAACTAGTACAAAATAAAAAAAACACCCTCCGGGCGATGTAAAAATACATTTTTGAAACATATTACCCGAGGGGTGGGAGTAAAAAATTCAATGTCAGCGAGTTTGTACCCTATTCTCATATTCTCCCATAAAAAGGGATGTTTGGTTTAGTTTCTTGGTTCTTTTCGTTTGTGCACATGGACACACCAGTGTGGGTCGGCCGGCAAAAGCCTACATCGATCAGCTCTGCACAGGATGGCAGATAGGGAAGGGCGGCGAAGAAGAGTCTTGGAGATATGTGCTGATGATGAACTGTGAAATAAGCGAGGAAAATATAGGTAAATAGTAGAGCAGACTGGGATCTTTGCCCTTGGTTAGTGTAGCAATATGACCCTTGTGAGCTAGAACTGCTAATGGAAGGAGGAGGAATATAAATAACAAAGGCTTAAAAAATAGTGATGACCCAAAAGAGGAGAGCGATGGTTTTGACCGTAGCGTGACCCCGAACGAAGAATTGAGGGGCAAGCGGAAGTCGGGTGTTGACCGGAAGTCGGGTGTTGACCGGAAGTCACGTGGTGACGTGGGGGAAGAAGAAAGGGTTCGTCCTCTTTTTGCCGGCGTCCGTCGTGGGGGACAGACCTCATTAGAGCCCAGTAATCTAGTAGTGTTCTCTCTCTCTCGTTCTCTCTGCCTCCCTTCCTCCCTGGTAGAAGCCACTAGACGAGCACGTTAATAAAGGCTGGGAGTTGTGACGACATGTTTCTCGTGTTATGATTTTTTATCGGAGTTTTAGTACCAAGAAAGAAAAGAGACTACGGTGCTTGTATCGTTTTAGTACCGTGAGTATTACAACGTAACATATATCGTTTTGGTGCCCGTTGACCTCGGAGTTCAGACACGGACTCATAAGAACCAGTTTACCACGACAACGAGGGGATACGAAAAAAGAAAAGACATCGGCCGTAATTGTAACAGAAACTAACGTAAACGAAAGAAAGAGCGAGTCAAACAAACAAAGAAAAAGGACCCACGTGTGACGAAAAAAAAAAAGGGAGTGACCTGTTGAGAAACGAGAGAGAAAGAAAAAAAAACAGAAGTAAAAGAAAAAAGAAAGAGCAACAACAGCGAGCATTTGAAGAGAAAAAAGGGCTTAAAAAGAAAAACAAAAAAAAAAAAAAAAAAAAGACCCACCTTGAAAAAAGAAAAGGGAGCAACCTTTTAAAATCTTATTAAACGACAACAACGCGTCAACAGACAATTGAGAACTTAAAAAAAAAAAAAAAAAAAAACGGACCCACGTGTGAAGAAAACAAAAAGAATTTAAAAAAAAAAAGGAGCCACGTGTGAAGAAAAAAAAAGATTTAAAGAAGAAAAAAAGGACGAGAAAAAAAACAACAGCAACTAACAATTAAAGAAGAAGAAAAGGACTTATAAAAGAAGGAGAAACCCACGTGGAGAAAAAATATACGTCCACGTGTGAATTTAAAAAAAAAAAAAAAGAAAAGACGGAATTAATGAACTTTACAAGAAAAAAAGAACTTTAAAAAAAAAAAAAAAGGAAAAATATACGTAGAAGTGACAAGGTAGGTGATAATTTTTTTTTCTCTTGTTCTACAGTTGTGTATTTTTTTTCTCTTCACTAGTTATTGATATCATTAATATTAGTATAAGTCTTCTATTATTCTGTGACTGAAATTGTTTATGCGAAATGGAGTCTCAGACTATTAAAGAGTTTTTGCAGAATCTCACCGCAGGCTTGGTTGATGCATTAAATTCTGTAACGAGTGCTTTAAAAAGTGTTGAAAAGGGGTTGGATAGGGCCTATCAAAGAACACTTTTAGAGGATAGATTAAGAACAAGTAACAATAGAAAAAATTTAACAAGCAGAGTAGAAACGTACCTACAGTGAGGAATTGCAATGTGCATCCTCAGATAGGTAATAGAGACCAGACTGGACGTTGTTGGGGGTGTAATAGCAAGTATCACCTCATTAGAAATTGTCCCGTAAAAATTAATAAAAAGTGGATGGCACCTACCCCTAAAAGCACATCCGAACAAATTAAAAATAGAGACAAGCATGGGATAGCCCTCAAAAATCAGCACCACGCTTTGTCTAATATGAATGGCAAAACTAAGGAGGGCACACAAGTCCATTCTACGTCCTCGGAACATATCTCAGAAAATAAGATAAATATACAGCTATTAAGAGAGAAAACTCCGATAAGGATACTAATACTTCACATAGTGATGTGGATACCGAGGGTACAAATCACACGGGTGAAGGTGATAGGAACAATGAACAACTATGTCCCAATAGAAAAAAGAAAAAGAAAGAGAAATTGAACAGACAGGTGGACGTTAATAATAATAAAAATAATTTTGGAGTAATGGCTAAAATGGAAAGCCACAAAATAACTCCAACAGTGAATAGCATCACAAAAGATTCCCCTAAAACAGTAAGGGCTAAGGTAAATACCACACCGTCAGATAGTGACTACAGAGAAATAAAAGAATATGTTCCCCTAATGGAAAGGAAAATAGCTATGCTTAGAGTTGCAATGAAAGAAAGTATTGAACGCTGGGAGTACAAATGATTATGGTAGTAGCAGCGAGCTCACCCGGGGTCAACCAGTGCTGCCCACAAGGAAACATGATACCCCACCAGCGACTATGAAGATAGCTTTAAAGGCCTGTGGTTCAAGTGTTTGTTCACACAGCAGATACCTTCCAGAAAAACCTAGTTTTGGCGCTCGGAAATAAATTAGAGATAGATGAATGAAAAAAAAAAAAAAAAGAAAAGAAAAAGGATGAGAAAAATGAGTAAATGAAAATACGAATTACACGGAATATGAGATGGAATAATGACGAAAAAAAAAAAAGATAAATAAATGAAAAACTGAAAGGGATTAAAATGAATAGATACAAAAAGAAAAGGAATAATAGAGAAAAGAATTATTGACCAGCTGAAGAAGGCGACGATAACGCCGTTGCTTGAAAAAAAAAGCTATAAATCAGTATAGGTCTGCAATTGATAAGAATGAAAAATAAATGAGTAATTTTTTTTTTAAATTCAAATTGGAGAGAGTATTTCCAAAAAAAAAAAAAAAAAAAAAAAAAAAGAAAGAAAAAAAAAATGAACAAATAAGTAGGTAAGGTCAGAGCACAATTGTGGAACAAGAGGAGAATATCACCTGCTTTAATGATTTTGTAAATGTTCTTTTTACTTTATATATGTATGTGTTTTTTGTATTATTGTAAAATTGAATGCTCGTGTGGCTCTATCGGAGAGAGGAAGGTCTATATCGGATAGAAGGAAAAAAAAAAAATCTAATGAATAATTACGCATATTCTTGAAAAAAAAAGAGATACTTTTGAAAATTTTTACGGGTAAAAATTTTAGAATGATGGTAAGGGAGGAATTGTAGCAATATGACCCTTGTGAGCTAGAACTGCTAATGGAAGGAGGAGGAATATAAATAACAAAGGCTTAAAAAATAGTGATGACCCAAAAGAGGAGAGCGATGGTTTTGACCGTAGCGTGACCCCGAACGAAGAATTGAGGGGCAAGCGGAAGTCGGGTGTTGACCGGAAGTCGGGTGTTGACCGGAAGTCACGTGGTGACGTGGGGGAAGGAAGAAAGGTTCGTCCTCTTTTTGCCGGCGTCCGTCGTGGGGGACAGACCTCATTAGAGCCCAGTAATCTAGTAGTGTTCTCTCTCTCTCGTTCTCTCTGCCTCCCTTCCTCCCTGGTAGAAGCCACTAGACGAGCACGTTAATAAAGGCTGGGAGTTGTGACGACATGTTTCTCGTGTTATGATTTTTTTATCGGAGTTTTAGTACCAAGAAAGAAAAGAGACTACGGTGCTTGTATCGTTTTAGTACCGGGAGTATTACAACGTAACAGTTAGGTAACCAGTCTAGGAGAAGGAAAACTCTGAATTCAAACCTGTTAAACTCCGCTTAAGAAAATGACCTTGTGTCACATCCTGCTCCCGCGGAGGGGTTTGGTATATAATTATATGTACTAGTGCAAAATAAAAAACACCATCCGGGCGATGTAAAAATAGATTTTTGAAACATATTGCCTGAGGGGTGGGAGTAAAAAATCAATGTCAGCGAGTTTGTACCCAAAGTAATCAAAATCATCAAATTCATTAAAGGATTAAAAAAATAAAACAATTTGAAGTTGTAAACTTTAAATATGTATTAAAATAAAACAAACTATATATAGATATATAATACCAGTCATGTATTTATTAAAACTTGTTTTAAAAAACAATGAGGACTGTCTAATGTTGCATGCTCAAATTTTGAGTGTATTTATTCTATGTGACGTAAGCAGTGACGTAATTTTTGTTACAGACAAAAACCGGAAGCGAATCTCCATTATTAATAGAGATAAAATAAATTGACAAACATTCTGGACTGAAATTATAAGATTTTTAAGCAATTTCATATGTAAGTGTATAAAAAAAGCAAGGATTTTGGACGGGCTTTATATTAGACGATCTTTAAGACTAAATTAAAGTTAGAAACCCACTTTTTCGTGTTAGTACTTATTATACCAATACACAACATTCTCTGGTTGGGCCATTTTGATATTCAAAAAATAGTCGAAAATCGACCTACACTACTGTACATGGCTAAGAAGGAGAAACTTCTAGAGAGAAATTGAATCTCTCATAATTGCAACACTGAACAATTCCATAAGAACAAACTATATCCAAGTGGAAATAGATAAGACGCAACTGAATATCAAGTGTATATATTTACCAACCCCACCACTCGAGCAGGATGCAACACAGGGTTAATTTCTTAAGCGGAGTTTAACAGGTTTGAATTCAGAGTTTTCCCTCTCCTAGACTGGTTACCTCGCCATGGTTAAGAGCCCAGTCTATCCTGCTATTTACTCATAACTGGATGAGAATTGCATTCATACCTTTCCCAAGGGTATAAGCGCCATGTGAAATGCAAATAGCTTCGTCCAGGAATTGAACTCGGGTTGACGAGTCCATTTCCTATGACTCTAATCATTACACAATGCGCCTCCATAAATATCCATAAATATCACAGAATATCAAGTGTAGGTATTTGCCTCATACCCCACTTGTATGGGCTGGGCACAAGGCCTCGTTTTAACGTGGGCCCACCCACAAGTCGAAGCTCATGGGTGGGAAAGAACAAAAATTGCGTCGATCCCTTCGGCATTCCCATTCAAGGGGGCGCCTCAGGCGCTGGGCAATAAACCCAGCCCTGCCCCAAGGGGGCAGATATTGCCTGGGGGAAAGAATGTTAAGTGTAGGTTGTGGGGAGACAGAGATTAAACATGTTAACCACATGATAAACGAATACAGAAAACTAGCACACAAGGAGTAAAAGATTAGGTACGACTGGGTGGGAAAGGTGATCCACTGAAATTTGTGCAAGATATTAAATTTTACCATACTACCAAATGGTATGTGCACAAACAGGAATCCGTCCTAGAGAATGAGATGCATAAAATTCCATAGGACTTTAAGATACTGATGGATCACTTAATTCCGGCCAAAAGACCAGACCTAGAGTTAATCAAGATTTATTGAATCTAATTCTGAAAAAAAATAGTTTGCTTTTTTAAAGAAAATTCACTTTTTTATTGAATGACACTCGTGTATTATATCTCCATGCCATCTGCGTTATTTTTTCATGTCGGTGCAGGACTCGAGCTTTTCGCAAAGTTTGTAAGACATGGAAAGTTGTGGTAATGATGCTTAAGCTCCGAAACCACACCTGACGCAATGGCTAATCATCTAATGAAGGTTTTGGATGGCATGAAGAATTTCTGCAGCAGTTGATGTATGAATTTATATTAAAAAATTTTGACATGTCTTGTTAGCGATTGAAGAACCTGCCAAGAAATTCAACCATTTCAAGAAATCGCACACCGTGTGAAATATAATCGTAGCGGGCCGGTTCGAATAAGAAAAGCTACCTTATCAGTCTTTTAAAATGAGACCTGTGTGAAAATAAACTTATTGCATAAGTAGTTGATAAATATTACTTTTATGAGGAATATATATATATATATATATATATATATATATATATATATATTAAAAGAAAGGAAATGAATCCGACAGTATGAGTATGAAAAGGTGGAATGAAAACATCACGCAATGTTGTTGAAGAGAAAAAAATATATTATAATTTGTTTTCTCTTCAACAGCATTGTGTGATGTTATCATTCCACCTTTTCATATATATATATATATATATATATATATATATATATATATATATAAAGTTAAACCTAATGAGTCAGATATACCTACTAAAAGTTTCGCTTAGTTGTTCATCAGGGCAAGAAGCTGATAGATACTTGTTCTGATGAGCTACTAAGCGAAACTAGTAGTAAGTATATCTGACTTATTAGGTTTAACTTTATTATTTGCTCTACTTAGGTATCGAGCACATTTAACATTTTAGCTTTAGACAATCCTACCGGTGTATATATATATATATAATATATATATATATATATATATATATATATATATATACTTTGGTGCGGTACCAAGTTTCTTGGTACAAGGTGATTCTAGGCTGGTTCTAGTTCTCTACCAGTAGTTTGTTGTAGAGTTCAGGTTCCGTATGTGCCTGTCTAAATAAAAGATATCAGTGGTCTGAAGAAGCTCGTGGGAATACTCACGAGTGGAAATGGTCCATAACCACGATACCCATGGTATTTAAAGCCTTTTATTCTCATATATATATATATATATATATATATATATATTATATATATATATATATGTGTGGTATTTTTTCTTTTGGCCAAGTTTTATAATGTTAATCGATTATTTTTGGTTAGTGCGAGCGTCTTGGTCTTTTCTTTCTTTTTTTTTTCTTTTTTTTTTTCATTTTTTTTCCCTAAAAAAGTATATATATATATATATATATATATGTGTGTGTGTGTGTGTGTGTGTGTGTGTGTGTGTGTGTGTGTGTGTGTGTGTGTGTGTGTAAAAATGGAATTGGAAATGAATCCGACAATATGAGGAAGAATGAATAAAGAAAGAAAGAACAGAATGGATAATAAAAGATGAATTTAATCAATATCACTTACACATGTGTTTCGGTCAGTTCATCTCTGTGTACACGGTTCAAACTATTATTATCATTAAATAAACAAATGAAATGAAATAATGATAATAGAAAAGCTAATTCAAAATAAAATTTCACTCTGATGAAGGTCGAATCTTATCTGTGTGCAGAATATTTTCACATTTTTCTATTATTATTATTTCATTTGATTTGTTTATTTAATGATAATAATAGTCTGAATGTCTTTTCAAAATTTATATAAAAAACGTATTTTCGTTAAGAATAATGTAAATCTTATTTTTAAACCTTAACGTCTCAAATATCCATGCGAAAAACTCATCAAACCTTGAAAAATAAAGATATATGAAAAACATTATTAAAAACAATTTAACAAACCGTCATTTGGCTATTATTAATTCATTTTGACCAGAACACAATATGAACCTGGTTTCATCAGATAGCCTATTACATAAAGCCTGAGAAAAACAGGAATAAAGAAAAAAATGTTATTTGCCTTCTCTTTTATGAGACCAGTAAAAAAATGACTATTTCCTGTCTTTATTTCTTAAATGTATTTGATTGCTTTCCTGTTGTTGTTGTTGTTGTTGTTCTCATCGTCATCATCATCATCTATACATATATAAAGTGCAGTGGTGTGTATGTACGTCCGGAGGAAACTATGAAGATAAAACAATTAACGAAAAAATAAATATATATATACACATTCAGTATCACCAGATGTTGCTTTTCGAACAAAAAATAACAGAGATAAGTTTTATATTTATTAAGATAATTAAAAGAATAACATTTAATTGATAACGGCATGGAATTTATTTTTTTGCATTTCATATTTTAAATAATAAACATTAATTTTTCTGTTCAGAATGTCTGGATCAACGTAAGGTCATTTTTTTTTAATTGGGCATCCTGTCAGGATCCAAATTGCGATTCAATAATAATGGATCTGAGATACTAATTCCACCCCCCCCATACCCAGGTTGTAAGTGGGTGTGTTCAAAGAGGAGAGTTTTCACTGGTCATATAAAAGAGAAAGAAAAGACAAGGAAAAAAATCGCATTCCCTCTCCAATCTCTTTACAAACACTGAGAAAATAACATATATAGTGAGGAGATTATCAAGATATACATAGAGAGGGAGAAAGTGACAGGTAGAGTGTGTGTAAGGTCAGTTTTTGGCTTAATTGTTAATTACGACTAATTAGAACCAATTAAAATAGATTTTTTCAAACATAAGTTATTCTCAAAAGTAAGGAATATTTTGATAGGAATTTATGTAATTAAACTTAACAGGAAAAAGCCTTTATCAAACAATCATTGATTTACTAGAACTTTAGTATAATATATATATATATATATATATATATATATATATATATATATATATAAGGTGTGTCATAAAAGTATCGAGATTGAAGCTGGATTTACCAAGATAGAATTGAACAATGAACGGAACGTTAATTTTTTTCAGAATACAAGGTGTATCATAAAAGTGCCGAGTTTGAAGCTATATTTACCAAGATAGAAATGAACAATGAATGGAACGTCAATTTTTTTTTTCAGAATACAAGGTGTGTCATAAAAGTGCCGAGTTTGAAGCTGTATTTGCCAAGATAGAAATGAACAATGAACGGGACGTTCTTTTTTTTTTTTTTTTTTTTTTTCAGAATACAAGGTGTGTCATAAAAGTGCCGAGTTCGAAGCTTTATTTACCAAGATAGAAATGAATAATAAATAATACGTTGATTTTTTTTTTCAGAATACAAGGTGTGTCATAAAAGTGCCGAGTTTGAAGCTGTATTTGCCAAGATAGAAATGAACAATGAACGGGACGTTCTTTTTTTTTTTTTTTTTTTTTTCAGAATACAAGGTGTGTCATAAAAGTGCCGAGTTCGAAGCTTTATTTACCAAGATAGAAATGAATAATAAATAATACGTTGATTTTTTTTTCAGAATACAAGGTGTGTCATAAAAGTGCCGAGTTCGAAGCTGTATTTACCAAGATAGAAATGAACAATGAATGAAACGTTCATTTTTTTTCAGAATACAAGATGTGTCATAAAAGTGTCGAGTTTGAAGCTGTATTTACCAAGATAGAAATGAACAATGAATGGAACGTTAATTTTTTTCAGAATACAAGGTGTGTCATAAAAGTGTCTAGTTTGAAGCTATATTTACCAAGATAGAAATGAACAATGAATGGAACGTTCATTTTTTTCAGAATACTAAGTGTGTCATAAAAGTGCCGAGTTTGAAGCTATATTTACCAAGATAGAAATTAACAATGAATGAAACGTTCATTTTTTTTTCAGAATACAAAGTGTGTCAAAAAGTAATAAACAAATCTCGATACTTTTTTGACACACCTTGTATATATATATATATATATATATGAACATTCAGTATTCAATATTTTTCAGCCTGCTTCAACAACCCAGGTATTAACTTAATGCGAAAATCTCGAAGTTTGTTAGCGTGTGTAGGCGAGCATTTTTTTTTTTTCAGTTGGGTGTCTATTTAACATTAAGAATAATTTTCTTTCTTTAATAGCCACTTTTTTTGCCACTGTGTTTATTATATTTATAATAAATATAACCAGACGAAGGCCGCCGTTGTGACGTTTATGGGAGGTCTTGTGGCAGTTTTCGCGCCAATAGAACGGCTTTAGGATACATAACTGAACTTACATGTTTACATTTGATATCAGTCAATACGATAGTTGATGTCATTTGCTGGAATTGATGCTGCTTCTTTTAGGAATTCGCGCCCGCTAAAATTTATTCAGTAAACATGTCATGGGGGAATTGAGTCGTTTATCAAAAGCAGCAGAAGGTATTTAGGCTAACGATTAAGATAAAAATAAAAATACGAAAGAAAGAAAGAAAGAAAACCGGAATTCATATTTGGAGACGCGGATTTGTTGATGGATAGATAATGTGTTAAACTAGATAGCGATGCCGGTACCGAAGTGTGGATTTGAGCGAACATTGACCCGCGATAATATGTTACATAATGGCAGTGGTAGCCTGTTCATTTTATAATGTAGTGTAGAATGTTTAAATTCTAAAGTTAACTGATAATTCTGTTGGAATAATTTTGTGCTATAAGATGTGCTGGAGTCTACCACTTAAGCTTATAGACTCTACGTCAGCCAATCAACACGCTCGAATACGTGGTTAGTTAACAATTTAATCGCCGATATTGAAAGCCTTTCAGTTACTGGTATTCGACACGGCCGGACGGACCGTCAACCAAGGATTCTGCTTAACATAAGGATTCTTCACTAAGGAACAACTAAGGATTCTTCCCTAAGGAACAACCAAGGATTATGTCTAACGCTAAGGAACACAAGGATTCTGTCTAACACTAAGGTACACACGGATTCTACCTAACACTGAGGAACACAAGGGAACTCCACTGTAAAGTGCTCTCACCTGCAGTCTGAAAATGGCCACCAAAATTGTAACAAATTCTGAAGAGTCACGTGTGAAATATTGAGACGTAGAAGTCACGGTGTGACGTCAGCATTGAGTTGACGTGTGACGCATGCATGGAGAGAGTATGTGAAAAATGAAATTGATTTTGATAATGGAAAAAAACAGAATAAGGAAACAATACTATTTTTCTTATTCAAAACAACAAAACGTAACAAAAAATTGGGTGGGAGATGGAACGGAATAATGGCATTTAATTTTATTTCAATGGGGAAAAATTTGGTCCGGATCGATTCAGCAGCAGTCGGACAGCTTAACCGCTCAGCTATAGTCACCCACAGAATGCGAAAGGGATTTTAACTGTTTTAATACACACATCTTTATGTATGCAAAGGCTGCCATAGAGTGCTCCACCCCTTTTATAGGAGAGCATTGCGTTTAATGGTCAAGGTGTCGGACTGATACCCAACCGATCGGATTTCAATTCTGGCTGTGGGTAGCTTACAAATGTCTAGCCACACTGAAGAGACTTGATAAGTCGAAACACGTGTCTGTGGATGACTCTATATATGCTCCACATCTCCCTAGGGTTGAGCACTCTGGGGGGATTTCGCTAACGGTCGCCAACTCAAGCGTAAACGCGATGCTCTCCTATATAAGGGATGGATAACTCTATGGCAGCCTTTACATACAAAGCGATGTGTGTATTAAAACAGTTAAAATCCCCTACGCATTCTGTAAGTGATGACAGCCTTATGGTTATGGTGTCAGACTGATACCCAACAGATATAAAGTATATATTATTATTTATATTTTTGCTTGAAGGCAATTACAATGCGTATATCGCATAAAATTCGATAATTATAGAAGATTATAATGACAAGTGAATTTCGGTAAAGAATTATTCGGTGTGTAGAACATCGTACAAACTGTTTCAACTTTATTAAGTCTCATCAGCGATATATACTAACGATTTCCCTCCGACAGAAATCGAAACCGGGACTTCAGCAGGATAGTCAGAAACCATACTGCCTCGGCCACGATACAGCACGGGACAATCCTTGCGAAATTAATAATTCTTTACTGAGATTCACTTGTCATTATTATCTCATATAATTATCGAATTTTATGCGATATACGCATTTTAATTGCCTTCAAGAAAAAATATAAATAATAATAATAATAATAATATATATATATATATAGCTACCGGCAGAAACTGGGGTGTAAGGGAGATAACTTCCTATTTTAAGAACTTGAAAATTTTCAGTTGAGATCATGGTTGAATATATAAAATATGGAGGCCTTTATTCATTTATAGTGATACTATTTCGTATGTTTGAAATATCTGGATGTCAAATCTGAGTTTTCAAATTAAAAGATTGTTGAATAGTTAATTTTAAAAGTATTGCCTCAATTATGATAAAAAATAATTTTAAAAAAAAACAACAAAGTTTAATAGAGATTTATTTTTTATTTTAAGAAAGAAGCGCTATGAATTTTTAAGTCTTGAAAAAAAAAACAAACACGTAAAATTCTTTTTTGGTTTTTATTTACTTTTTTTCTCTTTTACCTTTACTTTTTAATCATTAATTAACAACAAAATTCATTTTGTTTTAAGTGCTACCTTTTCAATTATTTCTTCAGCGAATAATTTACAACAAATGTTACGAAAATTTATTTTCAAAAGCGTCAATAACAGGAAGCACAAGAATTTAAAAAAAAAAAAAACTAATAATCCGAATTTAATAAATGTTCTGTTTATCAAGTAGTAAGATTTTATATTTTAAATAAATCTTTACTTTAAATTAAAAGTGCGGGTATTAAAACAAACAAACGCGAAGAAACTTAGTTTCTTCGTATTTGTTTTGTTTTTGTTTTTGTTGGTTTTTTTTTTTTTTTGGTAGAGGAAAATTAATTTTTCATTTCTTGAAGAGAATTTAATGACGAAACATGTAAAAAAATCGCTGTTTAGATAAACATTTTGGTAATAAAATTTGCTCGTAAATTCCTAACATTAAATAAACTGAACCCCATTTTATGTCCGTGTTTTTGCAAAAAATGTTTTATTTTTCTTGCACCCGTTATTTTACAATACTAAACATATTTCCTTTATTTATTTTAATATTCACTTCAATATGTATATTCTAAAAAATTTTATTTCGTGAGAATGCTTAGTTTTAAAATGGGGGTTCGTTTTTACACTTTAACTTTTTACTCGTAAATTCCTACCGTTAAAATGCCCAACTCTAATTTCATGGCAGAAATTTACGAGTAAACAGTTGAATATTACTTTTTGTTGTTATTTCTTTTCTTTTTTTTTTTTTTTTTTGGCTTTGGTACTCTAAAATAAAAACGTCAGAATTTAATCATCGTCGACGAAAAAACAAAATTACGGTCATAAAAGGAAATTATGAACTTTTGTTTAGTAATTAGGGTGTCCCAGAAAAAACAGAACCCACAAATTTTGTAATAAAACTGCTAATTTTAACTAGGGGAGTTTAGGGTTTGGGTACTGTTTTGTCTTCATTTATTTTAATTAAAAAAAAAAAAAATAGCGAATAATTTCATAAACAAAAAGAATTCATTTGCCAATAATTCCTGTTAATGCGAATTAAAATTTATATGAAAACTGCCAAAATTTCACGTGTCTAACAAAACTGTTATTTGTTTGTGGTTGCTTTTTTTTTATTTAATATAACTCCAAAATGTTTACTACTTAGTGTGAGTATAACAATATCTACAATAAAAATACTCGTGTAAAATATATTTTTAAGAACATTCAGTTTAATTTCAGTGTTCAATAAATTTTTTTTTCTTTTAATTAGATTAGTATTAATTTCAAGTTTACTATTTTTGAAAGGAATGTAAAAAAATAAATAAATAAATAAATAAGAGAACAATGTACTTTTGGAAATAAAGTGATCCTTTAATGAATGAATCATAATAACTTGGGAAATGAGTTGAATTCGTTCACAAATCACACTGTAAAGACCGTGGTCACAAGGGGAGATAATTTTGATCTTTTGGGCTTCCATATTTAAAATTGACGATTTTTAAAAAATCGTTTTAATTCTTTTAAAATATCTTTCCAGGGTTTCCGCATTTTTAACTTAGATTTTTCAAAGATAAATTCTGGGCTATCTTTGGTTAAAATTGCTAATTAGGCCGTTCTGCGGTTCAACATATTAAATTGACCTTGAAATTTTTAAGGTAGTCAAAACCCAGTTTAACTTAAGATAGAATTTTTTTTTTTTTACATCAATTTAAAGACAACTATATTTTATGATACTACGAAAAAAAAAAACTTGCTACATTAATTATTTTTTGAGTTTTAAGAAAATGAATTTTAAATTTTAAAATCACTTTTTTAGGTTATTGAATTTATATTTTTAATTTTTTTTATTTTTCTATATATTCTTCAGGATATGATCTTTCAAGAAATGTAAAAATTAGGACCGGGATTTTTTTTTCTTCAAATGGTCAAAGGTCAAACCCCCCCCCACATTCTGAATTTATAAAAAAGTATTTTTTCAAGTTTCTTCCATAAAATAAACTAATCCTTATAAAATTAAGTCGTGGGAAAATAATTTGGTGAAAATTTCATTAAAATCGGACAATTCCCTGATTTTTGGTAATTGTTTTAAAATTAAGAAATTAAAAAAAAAAAAAAAATTACCTCCCTTGGCATTGTTTGCCGGTAACTATATATATATATAATATATATATATATATATATATATATATATATCTTTTTTTAATTGGGCGTTATTACGAAGCATCTAAAAATAAATGAATGAACTCGATGTTATGGAGTATTGGATTCACTTATTTTATTATTATTATTTTTTATCATAAATTTTCGGGTTCGTTAGATACCCTTTATCAAATGACTGTTGTTCCTGTTCAACGGATCTTTTGTCTCTGTTGTGATTGACAGCGGCAGCGTCTGTAAAAAATTTATAATAACGGAGTATTCCGATGTCAGCGTTCAATCCCCTCACGTGAGTTTGTAATTTTAGAATCCATTTAGTTTCTGCTTGTTATATATATATATATATATATATATATATATATATATAAGTTAATAAGTTGATTGCCTTAAAGTTATTGGTTAAAAGGGTGATTATTTTTGTAACAACTTAATGATTTCCGCCATATTTGATTTGGAACTTGGGGATATATTGATATACGCAGGAGCTTATGGGCAGGAATCTGGCTATTATACGGTTGTTTTACGCGCTCAATTCGTGTAAGTCTAGAATCTACAATAGCCGTAATGAATATCACTTCTTCGCCACATCCTTGTTTCCTCTCATCTACATGTCTCCACCCTTGCCACACACAAGGAGATATCAGGCACCCTTGATATATATATATATATATATATATCAAACACCCACGATGTATATCAGGGCGGTATATCACATTTTGTACTTTAGTCGGCTTCCTACTTTAAAATAATTAAAAACAATTAATTTCGAAATGAATCAAGCCAGTGACTATTAGACGTTTTTTCACGTTGCCAGATTTTTTTTTTTTGGGGGGGGGGAATTTAATGACTAACAAAATGGTGCGCGTTGTGTAACGGTTATCGTCGTAAGAATTGAAATAATAATAAAATCTAAATAAATATACTTATCACCCACCTACTCATCATCATCAACAGCATTATCATTATCATCATTATTATCTATCCATCTACGCATATATAGGGCCGGGTTAGCTCAGTCGGTAGAGCGTTCGGCTAGAAACCACATGGTTCCCCTCAGTTCGATTCCGGTCCTCGCCAACTCAGCGTATGAGTAGCACAGGTATCTGTGCGTTAAAGTAAGGAGCTGATGGTATGTGTGGCGCACCACCTCAGATGCCAAAAAAAAATCTCCTTGGTCTAGCGCTAGTGAAATGGGATAGACTCCCTCGCTGATTGGCTGATACCGACTTTAGGCCGCCCCGACGACTTTACTTACTTGTACATATATAAAGGGCAGTTGTGTGTATGTGTATGTCCTGAGAAAATCTTCTATCTATCTATACATATGTAAAGGACAGCTGTGTGTATGTATGTCCGGAGGAAATCCTCTATCTATCTATACATATATAAAGGGCAGTTGTGTGTATGTATGTCCTGAGGAAATCTTCTATCTATCTATCTATACATATACAAAGGGCAGTTGTGTATATGTATGTCCGGAGGAAATATCCCATCTATCTATACATATATAAAGGACATTGTGTGTGTATGTATGTCTTGTGGAAATTTCTATCTATCTATCTATCTATACATATATAAAGGACAGTTGTGTGGTATGTATGTCCAAATGTAATCTATACATATATAAAGGGCAGTTGTGTGTATGTATGTCCAAATGTAATCTATACATATATAAAGGGCAGTTGTGTGTATGTATGTCCAAATGTAATCTATACATATATAAAGGGCAGTTATGTGTATGTATGTCCAAATGTAATCTATACATATATAAAGGGCAGTTGTGTGTATGTATGTCCGAATGTAATCTATACATATATAAAGCGCAGTTGTGTGTATGTATGTCCGAATGTAATCTATACATATATAAAGGGCAGTCGTGTGTATGCATGTCCAAATGTATTCTATACATATATAAAGGGCAGTTGTGTGTATATGTATGTCCGGAGGAAATTTCGAAAATAAAACAATTAACGACAAAATAAATATATATATACACATTAAATATCACCAGGGCTTGGTTTTTGAGCAATAATAATAGAGATTTGATTTATATTCGTGAAGATAATTAAAAAAATTTAAATGATAACAGAATGGATTTTTTTTTTCATTAAATATTTTAGATAGTAGGCATGAACATTTCTTTTCAGAGTAGCTGGGTCAATGCAAGGTCGATTTTTTTACATAGGGATTTAAATGGGGCATCCCACGAGGGTTCAACTCACAATTCAGTAATAATGGATCTGCGGGACTAACTTAAAAAATCCCTTCTCTACCCAGGCGACGCCGGGTAGCCACTTCTAGTTCCTATATAAAGGGCAGTTGCTATGTATGTATATATGCCTATTATTATTGTTATTGGTGTTATCTAAATTAATATATATATACATATATATAATAAATAAGTAATCCACATGTTTCGAGGTTGCACCTTTCATCAGTGTAGCTATACCTTAACAGCTACCCCTGGCCGGCTTTGAGACCTGAATTAACTTTTCGTTCGCCAAGCTTTTATTACCGTGCAGCCAGAGGCAGCTGTCAAATATAGGAGAATATTTAATCGCTACATTTCTAAGCGGAAATGAATTCACTAGAGTCCTCAAACATTTGTAAACAAAGCGAGGGTTAGCTAGACGCCAGAACGGTGAATCTGCAATTAAATCCCTATTCAGAGAACTCTACCAAAGTGTGTGTGTGTGTGTGTTGTGTGTGTGTGTGTGTGTGTGTGTGTGTGTGTGTGTAAAGTTACAGAAATTCATAATAAATATACAAATAAATAATTAATTACCAAAATAGTAAACCTCTGCTTTTTTAGTTAAATATTTATTTGTAAAAATAAAAATAGATCCTGACAACTGGAAAAGGTGGCATTGAAAAGGACTGACTGGAGAATCCATGTGGATGATGGCTGTACCAGTTTTGAGAGTGAATTGAGCACGAAAGCCTCAAACGTCAACTTCGAAAGGGATACACCTGTCATATTGGAGAGAACACGGTGGGGTGGGTGGGGGGGAATGACAAACATGTGGTCGGATTCTACTTTCTAGGGCTGGTTATATCAATCATAGGAAATCTCATCAGGGACAATTCATGCACACTCCTGGAACAAACAATATGTCTTGTGCAATCTGTAATAAAGTATGTAAGTCGGTTTCTGGATATAGGGTAGTGCATTACTATCTGATCCGATCCAATGGGAAGGATTTCCTTACTATGTCATATTTGTATCAAACTTTGTGGATCTACAGCGGGATTGATGAGCTCATGAGAGGAAAGGTTCTGGTGGTGGGATTAGGATCCTGAGGGACGGCAGTGATCTATAAAGATTATGTTATTGCTATGTATGTATGTATGCTACAAAAATAAAACAATTGACGATAAAGTATATATATATATATATATATATATATTATATATATATATATATATATGAGAAGTAAGTATACAAGCGATGTGATTTGATATGGCTTTTTTAGCCGACAAGGGCGGTTTCCTATCTATAGCTCTGCTGATGAGGCCTAATACGCCGAAATGTACATACAGAGATTGATTTTCTCGATTTGTTTAGCCTTACATTTAAATAGGTATGCCCGCCTAATTAATTAATTATTAATTAATTAACTTTCAAAATTAGGTACGACTTCAATTAAGCACACACACACACACACACACACACACACACACACACATATATATATATATAAATTGGGAGAATAAGTGCTTAATTGAAGTCATGTCTAATTGAAAGTTAATTAGTTGATAATTACTAAATTAGGCGAGCATATTTGTTCAAATGTAAAGGCGTAAACAATTCGAGAAAAAGTCGATCTCTGTATGTACATTTAGGCATATCATGCCTCATCAGCAGAGTTATAGACAGGAGACTGTTCTGTGTGTGATTCAAACTCTGACTGCCAGGCTGACAGGCGGTGATTCTAACCATTACACTAGCTGGTTTTTCCCAGGTTTCTCATTTGTTTTTAAACTGATATATGCTACATTTTTGGGTGACTTTCTGCACGACCGTATGAAAGTAAACCATGAATGTATCACCATCTCAAACAGACTATAATCCTGTTTGTTTACTTTCACACACACATATATATATATATATATATATATATATATATATATATATATATATATATATGGGTCCTGCAGGGATATACATTAGCACCATATATCTTATTATAATGGAGATTGTGGGTTTGTATGTCTGTAACCGAAACTATATCACTATTCAAGTCACAATTCCCTTTGCTATTTACATCACATTCTCCATGATTTTATTTTTATTTAAACCTCAATTATTAATAAAATTGCTTTACATCATTAAGACTGTTGACCATATATACATACTAATAACATGCAATTGTATTTATATATACAAGAAAATAGCGGTTTACAGTGTGAATTGGGAGGCTAATTTGCATATTGATATTAAAAATTTGATTTTAATAAATATATGCTTAGTATTATTGATTTCTAATTGTTTGGTTTTATATTAATGAATATGGGGATAAATCTTAAAAGAAATCCATTAACAAGAAGAAATAACTGTAATATTATTCTTTACTTCCTATTTTAACTAAATAGTTGAATTAGGAAAATTTACCAATGAAAGATGGGAGTAAGGGAAAATGATGGAAGAGTTAGTTTCAAAGCTGTTCTATTTTTCAATCATACCCCCTCTGTTCCAAATATTTTTATCTGAATTCTTATTCAGTTTCATTAGCCTTTCTAATTTAACATTATATTTTATTATATTAAAACTTAAATACTTGCACCCGGAGGGTGCATATATTTGCTAGTATTTATAATATGCCTAGACTACGTACTCAGATCATCATTAGATACCCTAAAAGAAAAAGGTCTCATACTAAGGAAAGCAAGAAGCAGGCGATACCCCGCACAAACAGTCACAGATGTAGACTATGCTGATGACCTCGCGCTCCTTGCAGATACGCCGACACAGGCTGAGACACTACTACACAGCCTGGAGGAGGCAGCAAAGAACGTCGGCCTTTATGTGAACTCTGATTAAACTGAGTTCATGAGCTTCTCCACATCTCCACACTTGACGGCAAGCCTCTTAAGTCAGTAGAAAAATTCACATACTTAGGGAGTAATATCTCATCCACAGAAAGCGATGTTAACACTCGAATAGGAAAGGCATGGTTGGCCACCAACAAATTATCAGTCATATGGAAATCCGATCTCCCCAACAAGCTAAAGAGATGATTCTTGCAGGCTGCCGTTGTGTCGGTACTGCTGTATGGCTGTACCACTTGGACACTAACGAAGCGTCTTGAGAATAAGCTAGATGGGAGCTGTACGAGAATGCTAGAGGCGGTCCTGGATAGGTCGTGGAAACAGCACCCCACAAAAGAGCAACTATATGGCCACCTGCCCCTATCTTACAAACCATACGAGTGAGACGGACTAGACATGCAGGTCACTGTTGGAGAAGCAAGGACGAAATCGTAAGCGACATACTACTGTGGAAGCCAGCGCATGGGCACGCTAATGTGGGCCGCCCAGCCAGGACCTACATTGACCAACTATGTAAGGATACTGGCCGCTGCGCAGAGGAGCTGCCGGAGTCAATGAATGATAGGGAAGGCTGGCGAGAGATCATCATGGATATCCATGCAAACTGCGCGACATGATGATGATATATATATATATATATATCACCAGTTCTTGCTTTCTGAGCAAAAATCATGATTTATTAGATTTATTTTCGAATCTACTAATAATGGAGATTCGCTTCCGGTTTTTGTCTGTAACAAAAACTGCGTCACTGCTTACGTCACATTACCCAACACATAATCCAACGTCATAACATAGAATAAATATACTCAAAATGTGAGCATGCAACGTTAGACAATCCTCATTGTTTCAATAAATAGATGCCCGGCGTTATATATTTATATATAGATTGTTTTATTCTAATATAATATTTAAAGTTATCGGAACTGTTTCCATTTCAAATTGTCTTTCTTTCTTTTTTTTTTTTTTTTTTTTTTTACTCCTTTAATAAATTTGACGATTTTACATACTTATGGTACACACTCTATGACATTGAATTTTCAGCTCCCATCCCCTCAGGCAATATCTTTGAAAAAATATTTTACATCGCCCGGAGGGTGTCTTTTTATTTTACTAGTATATTTAAAAATTAAAATATACATAGAAATAGCATTGAAATTCTACTTGAAAATGTCCAGCCTTTGTAAAACTCAAAAGTACACAAATCAATACACCAGGTTTTTGCCCTCACCCTCTACCCAAGTGATGCTGGGTAGCTGCTTCTAGTCATTATTATAGGGTTTAAATGAGGCTTGAAAAACCTGAAGAGTTTATTTCTATTTTACATTACGTATTACGGTAATGTGAACACATACCTCATAGACTTCAAGTTCCATGCAGAGTATTTTTATTTTCATTTTTATATTTTTAATTGTTATATATTTTCATTGTGTTGTAGAGAAGAGATGATACTCTGCAGCTAAATCGGCTCTAGATTTGATCCCCGACAAGTTCAAGATTCCATATACTGACTTGAAACCAAAATTAATAGATTCCTTCATACAAAATTGCAACAACGTTGGAATAACAATCTCACAACAATCCACAATAAACTCTCCTAATCCAAACCCACTCTGGGTAGTCTGTGATTAGTCTTAAGGAAGTCTAGAAGGTATTTATTGTTGTATACTCTCTTTACTTCTATTATTCTTCTGCTCATCTTTGGTATCTTACGTTCTTCTTCTAGTTCTCGTGTCTAGTCTTTTCATTGGAGATTTTCTTCTATTTCAGAAGCCCTGTGTCATTGGTAGTTTTTAGATAAAACCAAGACTTCGATTTGCTTAGATCATATTTTATTCCGAAATCCCCACCAGAGACTACCTGCGCAGATTGAGTCCGTCGTGCGCCTTAACACGACTTACCACTTTCGTGGTTTGGGCGAACTGAATATAAACTCTCTTCTAATCTAAACGGAGAGGGTCTTCTCCGCCGATTCTCACGGTATCCACCGGAGGATCAGGATGAGGTCAAGCCGAGTCACTCAATCCTTCAAGGCCAACTGGCTGCTACTTTAACAGCCATTTTGGTTTCTACACTACTGTAATAAATGTTAGATACTAACAATTATGTAACAGTACTTGTCACGATTGCCTGGCAAACTGAAGAGGTGGTACAACAAGGTTAAGAGATACCAATCAAAATCTCAGTAACTGTTATTTGAAATAAAATAAAGTGTCTATCGTGCCTGGGGGGGATAGCACCTTTGGATCATTAACACCGATTACGCATTGGTCACACAAGACTAACACACTCCTATATACTTGACATAAAAAATATAACTTTAAATTCAAAAAAGAAAGAAAGCAACAACAGTGACTAAAACCTTAGGCTTAACTGGAAAAAACGATGCTTTAACCATTAACAAAGAAATAGCAATAATTGTATTATCATTGTTTGTTTGTTTATTTGTTGTTTTTTTTTACGTCATATCAACCTCAGTGGGTTATTAATGCCGATAAAGTTTTGAAATAAATCAATTCTTAATGGATAATACAATTTTTATAAACATTTTTTATTTAACCAAATAGATGGGACCCTAACAGTACTACCACTCGGGTCAGAGTGGATGTATTATCATGGGTGGATGATATACTAATTGATTCAAAAACAAGAAGCCGATTTAATAAAAATTAAAAACAGCTTTAAGTTTAAAATTCAAAATGTCCGACCTGGGAGGCTGTCTGGGTTTTCAGGGATACAATTTGAACACAGTGAAAATACTATATAGAATGAATCAATCTAGATATATTGAAAGATTCTTGGTCAAATTTATATGACCGATTGTAAACCACGCCATACTCCATGTGAAATGGATATAAATAAACACGTGGAAATGGTGTGTTAACGGATAGCAAACAAATTTGGATGGATTTCAGTGCCTCGCTTTCTTACTTCCCAAAAATATCATCAAACATTTTACAGATGTTGTTGGCAAACAGGGATGTTGTTGATACTCTCCTCAAACTTTGATTAGTCTTTTTTTCCCCAACATCTAAAAACGTTTTCCTCGTAAAAAGCGGGTCGACAGCATTTTCACCTGTTCAAAAAAAAAAAAAAAAAAAAAAAATATGGCTGCTGTGAAAAAAATAGTTTAATAGCAATTCAATTTGTTGTATAACATACTTACTTCCACCCGCGCCTCGTGTCCGGGGTTCAGGGTGCTTCGGCCTCTCTCTCGACCGATAATAATAGTAACAGTATTGATCACAGAATGCTATCCCCCCCCCAGGCAGATAGACACTTTATTATTTTCAAAATAACAGTTACAGAGATTTTGATTGATATTCTTAAACTTGTTGTGGCCTCCTGTTCCGGTTTGCCAGGCAATCATGACAGAGTAACCTGGGCCTTGGACACATGGACCAGGTTGCTTAATTAACAGCGTGATCCCAGACGCAATCTCCCAGGCAACATCTGCCCCTAGATTTAAAGATGGCAGGCTGGGTTTATGTTTCCAGTGCCTAGGCGCCCCCTTAAGGGGGAATGCCGACGGGATCAACGCATTTTTTCACCTACCACCCATGAGCTTTGGCTCGTGGGTGTCCCACATAAAATGTCCTTGTGTCACGTCTGCATAAAGTTGGGTGTATGACAAATACCTACTTGCCTGGCCCAGCCGGAGGTCAAGTGAGCTTCGGCCGCTGGACGATAAAGTAATCAACAGCATTGATCCCAGGGGCTACCCCCCCCCAAGCAATACCTGCCCCTTTGATTTAAAGAGTAGGGCTGAGTTTATTGCGCAGTGCCTGAGCCGCCCCCTTAAGTGGGAATGCCGACGCTGATTTACAGCCATTTTCACATACTCTCATGAGCTTCGGCTCGTGGGTGACCCACATAAAAATGTCCTTATGTCACACTTCATAAGTGGAATGAGTGGTAAATAACCTTACCTGTAGCGTACACCATAGTTCCTTCTTTCTTATCTTGTTCTGGTATCTATCGAAGTAGCTCTTCAATTCTGGACTTGTCTTCTTAGATGGCACCGTCTTCTTAAGATTCTGGTTGAACCCGTCTGCCTTTGCTTTTATTGATAACACAAGACATTTCTTTGGTGAATTCACATGTATTTCATTTGAGTCTATTTCTCTTTCTTGGGTCCGGACTAACTCACCCGCAGGTGAGAATCTATCAATCTCTATTGCGTCTTCATTCTTTAGCGGCTAACTAGAGACTGATTAGAACTAAAATCTCTCTCTCTCTCTCTCTCTCTCTACTCTTTTTTTTTTTTACCTCGCATCTCACGTATGCAGGTATGACAAACGTCTTTAATGTGGAGCACCAACGAGCCACAGCTCATGGAATGGCAGGTGATTACGTCGGCATTCCCCTCAAGGGCGCTTCAGACACTGGACAATAAACCCAGCCCTGTCCCTTTAAATCAAGGGGGCAGATGTTGCCCGGTGGATTGCTCCTGGGGGATTACCTCCTGGAATCCGCTGTTAATTAACAACACGGTCAGTGGCCAAGGCCCGGGATAACTCTCTCACGATGCCTGGCAAACCGCAAGAGGATGTCACAACAAGGTTAGAGATATCAATCAAAATCTCTGAAACTGTTATTTTGAAATTAAATAAAGTCTCTCCGGTTAACTGTGCATAATTTACAGGGACCCACCAATTATGCAACACATTGAAAAGGCTGGTAAAAACTCATTAGCATTTTTTCAACTCTTCAAATTGTTTTTAGGGGCCAGTCTAGCTCAGATGTATCAATTAATTGTTCACCCCAGACTGACAGCCGCTGATAGCCGTAAGGGTAAGGAACGTAACAGACGAAAATTCGTCGGTTTTGATCCGGCTAGAGGTAGCTATTTAAAAGCCGAGCCGCACTGATGAGAGTAAACTTCGAAACACGTGTTTGTGGATGAGTAATATATATATATATATATATATATATTATAATAAGAATCCGGTGTCTGTCTATCTGTAACCGAAACTAAGTCAGTGCTTACGTATAATTAGGAATTGCCTAAGTTATTCATGAGTATTCATTTATAGTCAAAACCAATAATACATGGAATAAATCTTATTTATTAAAGTGGTTGTCTGTTGAAAATCTGAGTTACAATTTGCCTCAAAACAGCCCATTTTATAGTGCGTTTAAAATCCTACAATGTGTCTTATATATCACTTAGAAATAAAGGTTTACTAATGTATGATGTGGTTAATTTGCATGCTGGTTTTTAACAAAACTGAGTTTTGATAAAAAAAAAATTACTTGGTCTTATTGATCCTAATATTAATAATTGTTTTATTCTCCAACGTATTTAAAAATCAATCCTATGAGTGATTCTATAAAGAAACCAATTAAAATTCAATTAAAATAAGAGTAATATTTTTATATGCGTTCTTATTTAATTTCCAATACTCCACTTTGCCCTATCTTGGCTAGACGGTCGGTCGGAAGGCCCCCACCGATCAACGGCTGTCACGTCAAGGCCCTACACCTATATGATTTTCCCAACCCTATTCCCATGTGGCAAGCCCCAACCCCTTTTATCATATGGGTGCTAGAAGGTGGTGGCTGCGGGTCTACATGTCCTGGGAATGACGTTAAACTCTATCTGATGGTGAGGTTCCAGTTTTGGAGGTTTGGGGAATGTGGAGCACCCCTTCATCACCATTGCTCCCTGGTCCACTCTGACCCGAGTGGGTACCTGATGGGGTCCCATCTATGGGTTTAAATAGAAAAATGTATTTATCAAAAAATTGTTATTATCCATTAAGAATTTATTTATTTCAAAACTTTATCGGTATTAAATGACCCACTGAGGTCGATATGCCGAAAAACAAACCAAACCAAACCAAACCTAAAATATATATATATAGCCCCACTGATGAGAAGTAAACTTCGAAACACGTGTCTGTGGATGACGGATATATACGCTTCCCACCCCATGGTAGAGCACTGTGGGGGACATAATTTGAAATTTCACCGTTCTAGCGTAGCCGTTACTCAGCCTGTCTGCTGATTTACCAAGATTGAGGGTTTACGTAATGTATGAGTGGGTTACAATTTGCATACTGGTTTTAACAAAACTGAGTTTGATAAAAAACAAATTACTTGGTCTCTATTATCCCTTAATATAATTGTTTTTTTCCACGTATTAAAAATCAATCCTAAGAAGTGATTCTATAAAGAAACCAATTAAAATTCAATCAAATAAGAGTATACTTTTTGTATGCGTTCTTATTTAATTGTCGTTAGTAACACCCTTTACTAATTCAACTATCATTTCATACATTAAAAATAAAACTTCTTACGCCCGGCGCGGTGATGATCAATTCCGTGCTAGCTACAATATATAATATAAAAAACAACTTGCTTTGCTGTTTTTCTTTTTTTTTATTGGGGGGGTGTTTTTTTTCTGCGGGGGGGGGTGTTTTTTCATTTCAGCACTCAGCATCACAAGAGATGCGAAGTCACGATAACCGATAGTTAAAATCATAAAATTACCTAATTACAAACGCTCAATAAACACCACTTTAACCCTTTCACTGCGTAAATAATGCCATAGCCGCCATTCTTGTTTAATGACTGTTAATTCATCCGCGCCAAAAATAATACATTCTGAATACAGCAGCCGTCCAACGAGATTCTGGCACGATGTCTCCACGAAAGTCACCTGAGGGCGTATCCGCTTCTCACAACCGCAACGGTAGGTACTTCTTCAACGCCTTGCGTTCACAAAAAATATCTCACGTATAAGTACTAACAATTATAACATCATGCAGTGGATATATCCGCTTTACGCCGAGACACAAGCACTTTAAAAACACAAACTCGAGACAATGGACTGATCGAACCTATACTTATAAGTGATTAGAAATCAATTTTTGAATGTTGGCATTCTTCCCTCTGCCCGAAGACGCTGAGTAGGCTCCAAAACGTTGTGTTTTTTTCTCTGTCGACTACATAATCCACGCTGTGTAGTTGCATATCGAAGTTTTCTTATGTACCTTTTTTTCTGAAAACAATTTTTTTAAAGAATACAAAAAAACAAAAAATGGTTGTAAAAAAATACCAAGTTAAAGCTGTATTTACCAAAGATTAAGAACATGAAGCAATCAATGGAACGATTGGGTTTTTTTGTCCACGCATAAAAGGTGTGTCCAAAAAGTACAAATAATCTTGATACAAAATTTTGTCACACCTTCACATCAACACACACACACACGACACACATATATTAATCGATATATACTATATACATTATATATATATAATGATTATAGATAAAAAGGATATGCCAAAAGTACCACAAAATGCTGTTAAACGTGAAACACTTTTATAACACCTGATCATTGAACAAATATTTCGATTTTATAAAAAAATCATCTTCAGAGCTTATTTTTATTCTCCGTTGATTTGTCAGAGCGGAGACACAAGTCATATGAGTTCAAAACAAAAAACCTTGATGTTGCAAAAAGAACACGGAGTATGAACAAGTCTGAAGATGATTTTTATAAAATCAAATATTTTCAATAATACAGCCCCTGAATCGAATATTTAATAATACAAAAATGTTCTTCATCATTAACCACCATTTTTGTGCTTATCTCAACTATCACTATATCATATACTTCATAACCGTCAGATTCATTTCCTCTTTCTTAATCAACCCAAGCCCGGCAAACTTCATATTAAATTTAAAAATGCACGATATACTGTGTTTAAAAAAAATATTTTTCAAAATCAGAAGCCATCACAGGGAAAAACTCTAAAAGAGTTTTGTTGTAAACAAATATATAAAAAATCTTATAAAATATCAAAAATGTTTCAAATGTGATTCCCAGCTAAAGATGCTAGAGACTTTAATCAACTCCACAACAAAATTGAAAAAGATTTTCCTTGGATTAATCAATGCTTCTGATTTTTTTAAAATATAATCTTTTTTAACCACCACGTATATGCATTTTTAATTTAAATACATTCCGCTCCGAAACATCGAACGTCTCATAAAACTGTCGTTATACCTTCGCTATCTTTCTATTTATTCAGTCACTTCCCATACATATGTATTTCGCCTACTGCAAGAAGCACAAAACTAAAGATTGCAACAGCATCTGTCCACGCGAATTCACAACAAATTTGTTTTTTCAAAATATGTTTATCATAAACTATATATATATTATATATTATATATATATATATGAGGAAGAATGAATAAGGAAAAGAAAGAAATAGCACATGATATAAACAGATGCATACTAATCAATATCACTTACACATGTGTTTCGGTCAGTTCCTCTGTGTGAACAATTATATCACACACACAGAGAAGATTCGACCCTTCATCAGAAGTGGCAAATTTTATTTTGAAATGGTCGGAATACTTCTCTGTGATGCGGAATATTTTTCACACAGAGAACGCTGACCAAACCACACGTGTGTAAGTGACTACTTGATTAAATTCATCTTTTATTCTCATCCATTCTATTCTTATCTCTTATCATTTTTCCTCATATTGTCGCGATTCATTCCCACATTTCCATTTTTACACACACACAACACACATATATCTTATTATAATGGAGATGTGTGTTTTCATGTCTTGTAACCGAAACTATATCCTACTTCAAGTCACAATTCTCTTATTTATTTACATCACATTCTCCATGATTTTTATTTTATTTAAACCTCAAATATTAATAATTGTCTTACATATTAAACTGTTAACTATGTCTAACATACTACAACATGTAATTAGTATTTATATATACAAAAAAATAGCGGTTTACAGTGTGAACTTGAAGGCTAATTTGCATATTAGATATTAAAATTGATTTAATAAATATATGCTTAGTATTATTGATTTCTAATGTTTGGTTTTATTTAATCGAATATAGCAAACTCTTAATAAAATCTTAAAGAAATCCATTAACAAGATAGAAATAACTGTCATATTTATTCTTACTTCCTCATTATAACTAAAATTTAAATTAGAAAAAATATACCATGAAAGACGAGAGTGATGGGAAGAGTTAGTTCAGCTTGTTCCTATTTTTATTATACTCCGCTGCTTTCAAATCTTTTTTATCTGTATTCTTATTTACGTTTCATTAGCCTTTCTAATTAACATATATTTTATTACAATTAAAACTTAAATTACTATGCACCCGCGAGGGTGCATATATTTGCTAGTATATATACACATTATATACTATATAACTTAATATATATATACTTATATATACTATACCAAGCTGCTAGTGGTAAGATCCTTGCCGGAGAAGAACAAAACCCGCAGAACGAAGTTTGATTGTACAAAATACTAACCAAACATCAACCCAGGAAAAAATAATTTGGTTGAAAAACACAACGAACAAAGCACCAAGAATTCAATATACCACACAAAAAAACAATCTAATTGGCAATTAAGTAATGTTCGCCAAAAGAAAAAACAATTTATATCAACGTAATGATATCCATTATTAAGATAATAATATATTCCAATAACCGCTAGGAGAAGCTAATTTGTACAAAAGTCCGACATACCTAAAGTACGAGCCAATAATAAAGCATAATCTACTGAGGTCAAACGACATCTACTATTTAGTTCGCATAACAGCTCTTCAGGGCATAAAATCAGAGTCACGATTATTAGCCCTGAAGAGCTTCTATGCACGGAAACTATATAGTAGTTCGCTCTGACTCCAGATAGGAATTTATCCTTAGTACTATATAATAATATAATATACATATAATATATATACATAAACTACTACTACTACTATAGATATATATTCATCTCTATAAACAGCAGATGTCACATAGCGCAAAAGAGCAATTCTACCCACACTCAGCGTAGCACCAAAAGCTGCATGATGCAAAGATGTAAACTTGCAGGGCAGTGAAGTCTGTGGAACTGTCGATATTGAGGTATTGATCGTTCTTTGATAGGCCGCCTTCACTCACCAAGAAATACTCATCTTTTAACACAAAAATGGCGTTCGATGCCAGGACCCCCCGGCAGCCGCTAGTTTGTTCGCAATTTACGACATTCGTCTCGTCTATTACATCTCATATATAATTTAATAATCTATCCGATCTAATTTAAACATCTTTCTAAGGATATTAACTCACTCGTATATAATAATTTCATGGACTGCGACCAATCAACATGCTTCTGGCATCATTCTGTACAGTGTAGCTATATTCTGGACAACATACGACTCAATCAACACGTACGGCGACATAAATCTCTGAACAATCTACTTCATGCGCACAAACACAACAGCACATCATCGCACAGCACCGACAACAACAAATCCCACATAACACACAAACAGAACATAATTCCGAAGTACAAAAACATTACACATCACCACACATACATACTACCATACACTCTGGTATTCTAACCCCAAAAACAACAAACACACAATACACTAAACACACATCACGCATCCTACAACAAACACACACGCAACCCACTCGCAACCCAACAACACCATGCCACACAAGCACACACACTAACACAACACTCCAACGCAAGAACACCCCCCCCAAACTACCATAACCATAACGCCAGTTAACTCATACCAACACCAACCAACCAAAACAACCCAACCCAACCCAACACCAATACACACCACACACACAACACACACACACAACCATAGCACAACAATACCACACACCACACCGCCACACACTACACTATACCACCAGACCAAAAACATACACCACAATAACGGACATTTACTAACCCACACACCACAACACACACACTATACCACACACTACGCACACACAAACACATCAGCACATACCATACCACACTAACACCAACATCTACGCACACTAATACACACACCCAAACCCACACACACAATACCCCACACACAAACCACACAACACAACTACAACAGAGTCAAAAACACAACATACATACATACAACCTAATCATTAATTTACAACAAATACACCCTATCCACACAACATCAACCACATCCCATACAACACACCACACATAAGCGGACTCACACATCCACACACACCACATCTTACATACATACGCACACACCACGCCAGTCAACCACACAAGACCACTAGCACAAACACTACCCAGAACTCAAACCACACAACGCACAACATACATATACATCAAGTACAACCAAAATAAATACACACCAATCTGTTACAACTATAAACTACACACCCTTCACCCACACAACACACGACACAAACACACACACACCACCAGCATACATACAAATATAGTATATTTATTAACACAATTCAAACACTATCAGAGCAACTAAACACCGCTAGAATATCGAAAACATGTGTCGTCCAAACACAAATGCCGTCACAGCAGAGGATCGGTAATATATATATATACATATTATAAATAAATATTGGACCTCAACAGCATATGCCATAATCTATTTCTTATGAATAACTACGACAGAACTACCAGCTAAACTCCCATATAACAATATATATACATTTAGTTTAATATAATATATCTTAGAAAGGAAGGAAAAACTCAACACCGTAATTCCATAATAAATTCATTCGCACCAAAGATTGGGCCTATAAAATCTAAGTGCATTTATATCAGCCTCAACAACAATACAAATACCATGAAACCCGATCAGAACAAATATAACTCAAACTATCAATCGGAACGATCACGATTACTGTAAAATACCTGATTGGCCGGCATTTAAACACCATCATACTATATAATATCTCTCAAACGGCGGAGCACTTATTATCGTCACAATACAACTTAGTCTCAAAATGGCCTCAATATGAGGAGTGCGCTCAACAGATTACAATTCCTTAATTCAATGAAAGAGAAGTTTCATTTTAATAAAGCTTCTGTATATATCTAAAAACCTTTATTATACATTGAGCTCTTTTGATGATTTAAAGATTCACTATTTATACGTCATACTGGCATCATAATAATAATACAAGTGTTGTCTTAGGAAATCACATATTAGAACTCATCCCTTACTACCAAGTTTTGGATACCTTTCATCTCTCTCTCTCTCTCTCTCTCTATATACTAATATAAATATATATATAATAATATATATTATAATATATATATTATTAATAACAAAAAGGTGATATATGCTTATTTATTCTCAACTAGTTTCGACCTCTAGTCTCGTCAGGAGAAAAATTTTCTGTTATGAAAAATATGTTTTTAGATCAGTCTGTTTTTTAAGGGACATTATTAAAAAATATTAGATAAAAGATTTTTGAGAGGGGCGGTGACATGCTATTTATAATACCGAGGATTAGTATTAGAAGTATATATATATATATATAATATATATACATATAATATATATAATATATATATATAAAAATTAAATATCTTATTTTAAAAAAAAAGTGTCCGATAATTGGATTATGTTTTTATAAAAACAATTTTTATATTCATTATCTTACCATTGCGAACACGTGTTCATCTCTCTTCATGCATTGATTGACCAATGCCTGAAAAACATATCAGAGATCTTTAAACCACGTGTCGCAAATTGTAAGATAAAATATTTTTTTTTTTAATTTACAGACATTAAATCATTTCTGCGGACAATTCTTTTTATAATATATATAATAATAATATATATATATTATATAATATATATATACTATATATATCGGATTCTTTTTTTAGTATTAGATCATTGAAAATTAAAGTGCTCGATTACGTGTGTAAGAGCTATATTTACTTATTCCAAGGTGCAAACATTTTAAAGGTGTAATTTGTTACCAATGGTTTCCAAGCAGCATGTTAAGCCACTTTTCTTTCTTGCCTGTTAAGAAATGCAGTGAATGGATATCATTTATACTATTGTGTTTGGTGTGTGTCTGTTTTTGTTTTTTGTTGTGCTGCCGAATCCACGCTATTATATATAGTATATTTATATTTGTTATCATTCCCACTTTTGTTCCCTTTGTTCTCAGAAGATCAGTCCACTTAATCACTTTCTTTCCTTGTCTTTTGTTGAATGCATTTCTTAGAGTTGCCTCACCGGTTCATGACCATCTTCGCTGTGCGTGGGATCGCGACTCTGTCTTTCAAAATAATATAACGCTGAACAAATACAGTTTACACAACAAAAAGATTATTTATAAATATTTTCATTCTCACAATGTCACTATAAACACAGTCATTCAATTTCTTCACCCCAAGATTACATCCTGCATGAAGTTTAAAAGAAACTTAAATTTTAAACATCGATAAATAAATTCATCCTATTATTCGGGAACCACTTGTTTTTTCAAATTTCTAATATTATACTATATATAGGGTCATCCACAGACACGTGTTCGAACTTATCAAGTCTCCTCAGCATATCTGTGGCCTAACATGTTGTAAGCTACACTACAGCCGAATTGAAAATCCGATCGCGTTAGGTGTCAGTCCGGCACCTTAACCATTTAGGCTGTCTTCACTTACCAGAAGCGGATTTTAACTGTTTAAATTACAAACACAGTCGCTTTCGCGTGTAAAGGCCGTCACAAAGTGCTCCATTCCTTAGAAGCAAGCGTTTGCGTTTACGCTGCAGTTCCGGCGCCGTGCAGCAAGATCCCCCCCCGAAGTGGCCTCAACCCTAGGGGATGGGGAGCATACAGGCGTATCCCAAAGACACTCGCGCACCCATATACATTTGTTTCGTTTTTTGGGGGGCGTTCATATTTATTGGATATGGTGAGAAATTAACAAATAAAGAATAGAGTTAGATATTGTTTTTATGTTGAGAAGAGATGGTCTACCTAACGCTCTCGTAGCTGAAGAATTTCAACCCGCACCTCATCCTGAGCGAAGAAACAAACACTTGAACCATACCTAACGGTGTCTGCCGTTCAAATAAAACGTTCCAAGAAACTGGCTCAGGTGCCTGACGCAGACGATGTGGTCGACGAAAGAGTGCAAACTGATGAAGCAACATCCAACTATGATTTTGCAAATGTTGCTAGAGCGCCCCGTAAAAATCACGTAAGGAACAAAAGCCATGGAGCTTACGATTTAGCAAATATCATTACACTATCTTAAGACACAGAAATTCACCGTACAACAGCTGCAACAAGAGTAAAAGACAGTTTTTATGAAGAGAATGATGTATGTATCAATGAAGAGGGAAACAATTCGAGCATCTATTATGATTATATAATGTGAAATTAAAATTGATTATTCTATATGCTTTTTATACTTTTTATATGTATTTCATTACACTGGTGCGCGACTTCTGGGACATCCTGTGTGTATATATAAATTACTATAATACTAAACTATATATATAAGAATTACTATACTTAATATATATCATTATACTTACTTTACTGTCCATTATACTAATTTAATAGATTCTATCTTTTACAACGTGAAAAAAAAAGATCTTAAAAAATTAGGAACAAAAGAAAAAAACAACAAAAAAAAAAGAAGAAAAAGAGAATGAAAAACACAAAAACAAAGCTAAGTATTATAAATTTTCTATCTGGTGTATTTTATTTTGAATTTGACTTCCACAATCTTGCAACATTCACCGGATGACACAACAGACAATATTTGGAACAGGTTCAAGCATTCGTTCTCAAACAGACAGTCAAAACAAAATTACAGTTTTCGCTCATTTCATTCAAACATGAGGAAAAAGAAAGAGAGAAAGAGAAAAAGAAGAAGGAAAAAGAAATAAGAAGAGAATGATACCACACAAAGAAAACGTAAGCACGTACATTTTTATACGGAACTCTGATGGTGAAAGTTATACTTCGAAATCGGATAAGACAATATAACACTGGACAGCTGCTTTCGACCTCCCTTTTGGTCTCATCAGCAGTTTGTGGCATGGGCTGGTGGCCCAGTGTGTTAATCCCCGCTCTTCACGCTGTGGTCCACGTTCAATCTCCAGTGGTGGAGATTGCGGTATGCACTGCTGATGAGACCAAAGGAGGTCGAAACAGCTGTCCAGTGCTCCGGATGTCGCAAATGGTGTTTGCAAGTTGTCTGGTCGTGGTAATATGATTCAAAAAATTATCAATTATATATAATTCTCTATCAAATTAAATACATAATATATATATATTTAAAATAAGATTCGGCATTTAATAAACCCGCAAGTGTTGATATACCATTAAACAAAATAATCAACGTTGCTCCTGATATTAATCGATTATATTTTTCACATTTATAATTAATCTTTCTCTTTTTCTTCTTGTTCTCTCAACGTCCTCCATGCTTCTTCCACTTTTTTTCTTTTTTCCTTTTCTCATCTCTTCTTATTGCTTCTGTATTACTCATTTTTGCTGGCTTCCATCTTTTCTTTCTTTCTTTTATTTCTTTCATTTTCCGCCGCTGCAATTGTCGTCCAGCCTCATATAAGTCACGTGATTTATCTTTACTAAATCGGGATCAATTCAGCTCTGACATCTTAGCATATTATTCCGAGTTATTATCGTCCCCCCACCCAACACCTTTTTCTCACTTACTGATTCTTCTTCTTCTCTTCTTCTTCTTCTTCTTCTTCTTCTCTCTTCTTGCTTTCTTCTTCTTTTCTTTTTTCTCTCTTGCTTTTTTCTTTTCTTCTTCTTCTTCTCTTCTTCTTTCTTTCTTCTTCTTCTTGCTTTTCTCTTTTTTACCTTCTTCTTCTCTTTCTTTTTTTCTTTCTTTTCTGCTTTTTTCTTTATCTCTCTTCTATTCTTCTCCTGTTATCCTTGCTTTCTTTCTCTTCTTCTTCGTTCTTCCTTTCTTCTTCTTCTTCTTCCTTCTTCTTGCTTCTTCTTCTTCTTCACTCTCTTTTCTTATCTCTTGCTTTTTCTTACTTCTCTCTTCTTCTTCTTCTTATTCTTATTCTGCTTTTCTTCTTCTCTTCTTCTTCTTTCTTCTTATATTATTATTATTATTATTATTTATTATTGCTTTCTTCGTCTTTTCTTCTTCTTCTTCTTCTTCTTCTTCCTTGCTTTCTTCCTTCTTCTTCTTCTATCTTCATTCTCTTACACTTATTCTTTCTTCTTTTCTTCTCCTTCTTCTTATTCCTTGCTTTTTCTTCTTCTTCTTCTTCTTCTTATTATTATTATTATTATTATTTATTGCTTCTTCTGTCTTCTTCTCTTTTTCTATCTCTTCTTGCTTTTTCTTCTTCTTCTTCTTTCTTCGTCTTCTTCTTCTTCTTCTTCGTCTTCTTCTTCGTCTTCTTGCTTCTTCTTCTTCTTCTCCTTCTTCTTCTTGCTCTTCTTTCTTATTGCTTTTCTTCTTCTTCTTCTTCTTCTTCGTCTTCTTCTTCTTCTCTTCGTCTTCTTCTTCTTTCTTCTGCTTTCTCTTCTATCTTCTTCTTTCTTCTTCTTCTTCGTCTTCTTTCTTCTTCTTCTTCTGCTTTCTTACTTCTTCTTCTTCTTCTTCGTCTTCCTTCTTCTTATTCTTGCTTCTTCATTCTTCTCTTATTATTATTATTATTGCTTTCTTCGTCTTCTTCTCTTCTCCTTTTCTTCTTGCTTCTTCTCTTCTTCTTCTTCTTCTTCTTCTTCTTCTTTCTTCGTTCTTCTTCTTCTTACTTCTTGCTTTCTTCTTATTCTTCTCCTTCTCTTATTCTTGCTTTTCTTTCTTCTTCTTCTTATTATTATTCATTATTGCTTCTTCGTCTTTCTTCTCTTCTTCTCTTCTTCTTGCTTTCTCTTCTTCTTCTTCTTTCTTCTTCTTCTTCTTGCTTTCTTCTTCTCTCTTCTTCTTCTTTTTCTCTTGCTTCATTTCATTTCCTTTTTTCTTTTTACTTCTTCGTTCGTTTTAGCCGTAAAAAACTGACCTGACACGCCTTGAACTTTATACGGATACTTTCTTTTATTATATTTTCTGGTTATTGTTTGGTTTTTTTTTTGTTGTTGTTTTTGGGGTTTTTTTTTACCACTTTTCTTTTTTTTCTTTTTACTTTACGTCTTTTACCACATCATTCATAAATTTTTTTCGCCCATGTTGCGATGTGTTGAAAATTCTTTCTCTTTCATTCATTAATCCAGCCAATCACTTTAAGATTAATGTTTCCTTTATTTATTTATTTTCTGTTTATTTAACTCTTTTAATCCAAAAGATTTTTTATAGTCTTATCTATATTAATTGATTTACAGAAAGAAAAAAATGAAAATAACAATTGACTTTCTCACTCATCGATTAACTTAGCAAAACAAACATAAAAATATCTTGAAATATAATTTAGGTCCGTTAAGCTTCCATTAAACCATATTATCTATATATATATTATATATATATATATATATATATATATATTTTAATATTTTACCAATCCCTCTGCACGAGCAGACGCGTGACCACAAGTAGTCAATTTCTTAAGCGGAGTTCAACAGGTTTGAAATTTCAGAGTTTTCCTTCTCCAGACCAGTTGCCTAACCAAGGTTAAAGAGCCCGGTCTGCCCTACTATTTATCCATAGCTGAGGGAGAATAGGATTCATACCTTTCCCAAGGGTATTAGCCATAAGTGAAATGCAATTACCACGTCCAGGATTGAATCGGGCGACGAGAAGGTCCATTTCCCCAGACTTTTAACCATTACACCACGCGCTTCCATCTATATATCAATCGCGTGTTTCCTAAATCTTTCCGTCCCGTTATCATCCTGCCAATACCCTCTGATTAAAAATAATACCGCTCCAAATCGTCAAGATGAAAAATGAACAATATGTAACTCCTTATTATATTGTGTTGCTTATCCACAAAATTGTTATTTCATATGAGTGTCGTCACCTCAGCTAAATACATGAACAATTTTGTTTTTAATTTATTAAAGGAAATGTAAGAATAAACGACATTACTAGACTAAAGAAATGATAATAAAAAAGAAAATGAAAGAAAAAAAAAAAAGAAAAAAAGTAGGCAAAGGATATAAAGAGAGGGGTGAGCGCACGGAAGCGATAACGGACCTAATCTGTTCATGAACATAATGGAAAGATTTGAAAAGAAGGAAAAAAGAAAAGAGGTTTTATTTCCTAGTTGAGTAACATGATATCAAAGAGTGTGACCCAGAAAAAATAGAACCCAAATTTATTTTCATTTCTTTTAACTAAAATATATTATATATATTATAATATATTATATTGTTTTGGGTGTGTTCAAGTATATGTGTAGGCGCTCAGATTGTGTGCGTTAGCGACATTCGCGCCGTGGTGGATGCGCGTTTGTGTGTTCTGTGTGGTCTACTGCGCACTGCGCGTATCAGTGAACCTAATGATATCTACGTATTTAAAGTTACTTAAGTAACAATGAGGATAGAGACACACTTAAAACCATATAAACCAAAGAGTAATCACCCCCCCCCCCCCCCTCGTTTTAAATTCATGAAGAAGTGGATTCTATTCATGCCAAATATTATATAATATGATATATATATATATATATAGAGAGAGAGAGGAAAGAAAAAGAGAGAGAGAGAAAGAGAGGGGAGAGAGAGACAGACTGAACATCAGGACAGAGGGATGAGCGAATAATTGGCTACTCCATAACAGCTTCGAATATTAATTCTTAACCTACCTGAAAATTTGAATTAAAGACATAAGCCTTTATATATATATTATATAATATATATATATATTTATATATATATATAGATATTATATGTATATGTATATATAATATGTCTGTCTTGTCTGTCTGTCTGTCTCTCTCTCCTCTCTTCTCTCTCCTCTCTATATATATATATATATATATACTATATATAATATATACTATATATATATATATATACACGCGGGTGTAATGCGTTTAAATCAATGGGAAAGGACTCAGTCGCCCGAGTTCAAAATTCCTGGATGTGTAATTGCAATTCACTTAGCTCGAATACCTTGGAAAAGGTATGCAATTTTCTACTCTCCCTCCCAGGCTTATGGATAAATGGTAGGCAGCCTGGACTCTTTAACCTTGGTTTAGGCAACGGTCTTAGAGAGAAGAAAAATCTGGGAATTCAAACCTGTTTAACTCCACTTAAGAAATGATCTTATGTCACATCCCTGCTCGTGCGGAGGGGTTGGTAAATATATAATATTAGAGAGAGAAGACGGACAGACAGACAAGACAGACAGATAGAGACAGGGGCGGACGAAGAGATGTAATTGGCTAGTCCATAACAGCTTCCCTATCAATTTGTGCCCACCTTAAAATTGGATTAAAGAATATAAGCTTAAATATATATATTATATATATATATATATGTATATATAATAATATATATATTATATAATATATATATATACTTCTTTGGAGTGGTACCAGTTTCTTGGTGGAAGGTGATTTCTTAGGATGGTCCTATTCCGTTATACCAATAGTTTGTTGTAGAGTTCAGGTTTCCGTGTGAGAGCGCAATGTTTAATTATTTGTAAAACAAGAGCAAAGGTTATTGTGAATTCAAAGGGCCATAAATACCGTATCGTCGTTATGGACCATTTCCACTCGTGGGTAATCTTAACATATATTTATATATATATATATATATATACTATATATAGAGAGATAGAGAGAGAGAGGGGGGAGGACAGACGACAGGCGGACAGCAGGACGAAAGAAGTTAATTCGCTAATTCCATAACAGCTTCCCTAATCAGTTCTGTGCCACCTTTCAAAATTTTGATTAAAGAACATAAGAATGAGAGTACCATGCGTCTTACTCGTTCCAGCACTTCAGCTAAATCTACCTTCTAGTTACTTCATACGGCTCGCACAGGCGAACCAAAAAAAAAGAAGGTCAATGTAGGGTCAAAAAGTGTCAATCACTTCCCGTGTTTTCCACTAAACCATTATTTTGAATCTAAAACTACCCTTTACCGTGCATAATTAATAGGCTATCTACCAATTAGTAACATCAGGGATCCTTGGTCCGCAGTTGTCCATGACTGACCTAATTCTGTCGGTGGGACTGTAGAATAAGCCGACTGGCACTTCTGCATAGGGGGTAAGACCCCTCTTCCTTGGCGTTCCTTATTGTCGGTAGAAATCCTTGGTTGTTGCATGGTGTTCCTAAGTATTGGTTAGAATCCTTTGCGTTGAGTATAGTCCTTGCGTTGCAGATCCGTTTGTCTATGTCCAATTCGTAGAAATGAACGGCTTCAAGATGCGGTATTTAAATTAATTACGCTTAACCACCTCTTCGCAAGCGTAGTTAATTGGCTGAGGTTGAAACCACGTGATCCGCCTCTAGTTATAAATTAAGTGGTGGTAACTTGCAGCACACTTAATACCCAAATAATGGGAACGCGTGTGTAATGGTAAAGAGTCGTAGGAAATGGATTCGTCGCCCGAGTTTCAATCTCTGGGGTGTATTGATATTTCACTTATGCTGCTAATATGGAAAAGTATGAATCCTAATTCTCCTCCAGTCTATGATGTAATATAAGGCAAGACTGGGCTCTTTAACCTTGGTTAGGCTAACCGCGTCTAGGAGAAGGAAAACTGCTGGAATTCAAACCGTTAAAACTCCGCTTAAGAATTGACCTTGCTGTCACATCTGCTCGTGTCGGAGGGGTTGGTAAAAATTATATATATATATATCACAAATAATCATTCAACCTGGTGTAGATGGTAACAAACAGACTGTTAAGAGTGCTACCTCGATTTACGCGTTCCCCCACTCACAATTTTTCTGAGGTTAAGGCTTTGCGTGCCTCCACCTCAGGTGCTAAATAATCTCCTGATATTAGCCAAGCTTAAAAAGGATATAGAACTCCTCGGCTGTCTGGCTGATACCACATTAGGCCGCCCCGACGACTTTACTTTGTTACTTAGTGTGCTGGATAAATGCAGCTTATCTCGATACTTTTCTGAACACAACTGTGGATCGTATAGGCGTAGTCGTTTTGTTTGGTTTGGTTTCAGTTTAACGGCATAAAACCCTTTGTGGCTATTAATGTCATCTTTTGTGTCCCTCTCTTCTCCTTTTATTTTCTCTCTCTTTCCTCTTCCCCCTCCCTCTCCCCCCTTCTCTCTCTCTTTCTTTTCCTCTTTTGTCCTCTTCTCTCTTTTTCTCTAACTCCTTCCTCTTTGTCAAACTTTCCTCTCCCTCTCTTCTCTCTTTCACCCTCTCTCTTCTCTCTCTCTCTCTCTCTCTCTCTCTCTCTCTCTCTCTTTCTTTACTCTTCTCTCCCTTTTTTAATGTGCCTCTTTCCACTCTCTTTCTAGTTTTGGGTTTGTTTACTCTCATATGTGTCCCTCTCTTCTCCTTTATTTCTCTCTCTTCTCTCTCTCTCTCTCTCTCTCTCTCTCTCTCTCTCTCTCTTCTTTCTCTCTCTCCTTTTTTATTTAGCCTCTTTCACTCTCTCTAGTTTTGTGTGTTTCTCTCATATTGTGTCCCTCTCTTCTCCTTTATTTCTCTCTCTTCTCTCTCTCTCTCTGCTCGCTCTCTCTCTCTCCTTCTCTCTCGTCTCTCTCAACTAAAATTCCTTTCTTACCCCCTCTCTCTCTCTCCCAACCCCCTCTCCTCTCTTTCTCTCCTCTCTCTCTCTCTCTCTCCTCAACTATAAAATTCCTTTCTTACCCCCTCTCTCTCTCCCTAACCCCCCCTCTCTCTCTCTCTTTTCTCAACTAAAATTCCTTCTTACCCCCTCTCTCCCCTAACCCCCTCTCTCTCTCTCTCTCTCTCTCTCTCTCTCTCTCTCTCTCACACACACACACACACAAACACACACACACACACACGCACACACTCTTAAATTCATGTTGCTTATAAATATTTAAACTACGAACGTCCCTTGCATCTTTCTCACCTTCACTTGCTAGTCACTACAATTTGTCACTTTCCCCGTTGTCATGCACAACGCCTGTCCCTTATCGACCTAAAAGTACAATTAGTTTGAATTTTCATTCATAAACAGATAGTCAAACATACAACCTTACTTCTACTAATTTTAGGTCAATTTATTTTACTTTACATTGAGCTCAGATAAAAGCTAATCTACCTCAGTGCACCCTCCAACGGTAACCATGCACACGCGGGGCCAGAATTGCTCCACAAGGTGCGCTCGGTCAATAACAGAATTGTTACTGGTCCTCACATTCGCCGCAATTACTGAATTCCATTTAATAAATCGAATCATTTCCAGAAATCCACAAGTGTGTTGAAATATTGTCGGATCACTTCCCATTTTTTCAAAAACTTACATATTATTACGGAGGCTCGTTCGGCTGGAAACCACAAGTTCTAGTTCGATACCCGCCCTCGCCGACTCGTCGTATGCAGTAGCACAGGGATCGTGCGGTAAAGTAAGTAGCTGATGGTAGGCGTTGGCGCTCCACCCTTCAGACGTAAAATAATCTCCTTGCGTCTAGCGCTAGTGAAAAAGGGGATAGACTCCCTCGCTAATTGGCTGATACCGAACATTAGGGCCACCGACGGACTTTACGACTTATCCGTATTAATCCATGTTAGCCATGAACACCTTCTTTATGGACTCCAAGGTTCTTCTTGAAATGGGATATTAATCCCGAAAATATTAAGGAACATAGAAAAAAATAAATGAATAAAACTTATTATAATGGAGATTGTGTGTTGTTTCTTTCGTAAACCGAAACTATATCTAACTCAACAGTCACAAATTCCCTCCTAGTTATTACATTAATCACATTCTCATGATTTATTTTATATCTAAACCTCATTATTAATAAAATTGTCTTACGACTTATTACTTAGTGTTGTTAACTCAGTTCTACATACTACATAACACTATTAGTATTTTATAATACACAAAATAAGCGTGTTTGCAGTGTGAACGGGAAGGCTAATTTGCATATAGATATTAAAATCGATTTGTATTAAAAATATTGCTTATATTATTGATTTTCTAACTGTTTGTGTTATTTTAATGAATATAAGCAAAAATAATCTCTTCCAATGAAATCTTAAAATGAAATCCATTAAAAGAAAAAATAAGGTAATTTTATTCTTTATTCCTAATTTAGACAAATAGTAAAAATAAATCACAATGAAAAAGACGAGCATGTGATGGAAGAGTATTTAGTTCATTCCTTTTTTATTACTCCCTGTCAAATCTCTTAGTAACTTCTATTTCAAATCTTTTATCTGATTCATTTAGTCTTAGACTTTCTAATTTTAATATAATATTTTATTACATTAAAACTAAATACTTGCACCCTCTTGGAGGGTGCATATATTTGCTAGTATAGATAAAGCGGGAACAAACACTCTCGTTACCTTTCTTCCTTCGCATTGTGTGTATATTAAGTTTGTAGATTGATTTCAAATCAATTCTACAAAACTTAATATACACAGAAGGCTTATGCAAACTATAGTACTTCTCTCTTTCACCACACGCACCACACACATACACACACATACATATATATATATTGACAAGCTTAATTCCGTAGGATGGTCAGCTGTTTGTACTGTGGCCGAGGCGATAAAAGTGTTTACTAGTGTTTCACTGCGTCTGCTTGAAGTCCCGGTTTCGATTTCTGTCGGACGGAAATCGTAGTATTATACCCGCTGATGAGGCTTAATAAAGTCGAAACAGTCTGTACGGTATTCTACACATTCGAGCCATCCTTTCTGGGATTACCATTACACTTGTCAAAGTTCATTTTCTATAAGAAAAAAGTATTCGAATTTTATGCCGAAACATGCGTTGTAAGTGCCTTCAAGTAAAAATTTAATATATATATTATGTTGTGTAAATAAATGAAATTAATCCGACATATGAATTTTAACATTTTGAAAAAAACAATTAGTAATTATATCTGCTGACAGCAAATCTGTTTCGACGCCTTAGTAGAAGGTCACATCAACGAGCAAAAATATACTGAAAAAAGAAAGGATAAAAAACCGTTTGAAGAGAATAGGGTACAAAACAGACGCTGGAATGCTTGAATTTTTTCAAATGCGCATACTGTTTTCAAAAATAAAATAAATTTTATTTTTTAAAAATCAGAAGCATTTTTAATTCAAAAATAAACTCAAAAAGAGTTTGGTGTAAATATATAAAAAAAGGTAAGAGATTATCCAAAAGAATGGTTTCAAAATATGATCCAGCATAGTTGTTTTACATATCCAGCGTACATTTGAAAGAAGATGTTAAAATTTCAAAAAAGTTTGTGTGTAAGTAACTTTTTTTTTTTTTTGGTTTTTTTTTTTCTTTCAAACGGTTTTATCCCTTTCTCTTTTTCATATATTTTTTGCTTGTTGATGATGACCCTTCTACTAAGGCGTCGAACAGATTTCTCGTCAGCAGATAATAATTACAATTGTTTTTTTCAAAAATGTTTAAATCATATATATATATATATATATATATAATATATATATATATAATCTCTCGNGTTGGCACGGATCAATTGTATCTTTCCGACCGCCGTTTCTAAGTTTACGCGTGAACTGACGACTCTCGTCTTTTTCACGCGAGAACTTTGACTGGCAATTATTAGCCGCTAAATTGGCGTTCAACTGGCCGAGAAAAAACGCCCTGTGTTCCTTCTTTGTTCCTTTTCCCAAAAACTCGCAGCACCACGAACGCCCCTTTCCCGTGTGCACACGACTGAGTTGCCGGCGTATCGATTAAAGGTACGGTGGGGAAGAGCAAGTTTAGTTTTAAAGAGGAAGAGAAAAAATAACTCAATTTCACACTGGCGTAAATTATGGACAGTCTCTACTGGCATTTTTCCTAATCTCTGCTATTGTCCGGTTCCTTTTCGAGATATTAAAACTTTTAGACTTCTTCATCTCATTTACTAAGATCTCGGAAGATACATGCTCCTGCTTTCCTTTCATCTTTGCCTACCAAATTTCCCCAACGGCTGAACCAATTTCTTTCCTACTTTTTACCTGCATAAAGTAAAAGTCTAGCCAGACAGCGAGGGAGTTAATTCCCTTTTCACTAGCGCTCATTACGCTGATATAATATATTATATATTATATATATATAAAATTTAACATTTTGAAAAAAAATATGAGTTGTTATGTAATTTCTGACAAGATCTTTCGACCAAAGCGGAATTAAGTTTGGTCTTATTAACGAGCGACATAGGACGGGAAGAAAATATCGTTAAAGAACTGTTTACAAAAAACGAAACCGCCTGAATTCAACCGCTGGAATAATAATGTTACAACAAACTTTTTGAGTTTAACTTATAAACTATTAATGCTTCTGATTTTAAAAAAAAATAAATTTATTTTATTTTTAAAAACAGGAACATGCATTTTTCAAAATTTCAAGCGGTTGAATTCAGCGTTCGGTTTTGTAAACAGTCTTTTAACGGATACTTTCTTCCCGTCTATGTCGGCGTTGATTGAAAGACCAACTTATCGATTTGGGTTGAAACAGATCTGTCAAGCAATACATAACAAAACATCATTTATTGTTTTTTTTTCAAAATGTTATTTATACTGTCGGATTAACTTTCCATCTATTTTTCACCACACACATATATATATATATATATATATATATATATGTGTTGTGTTTGTGTGTGTGTGTGTGTGATGTTGAAAAATATATATATAGGGTTGGGGTTTAGGATTAGTTAATGGGAAAATGATAAATAATTGGGTCTGTTTTTTCTGGGTCACTCTCGTATACCGGTTGACCCAGAAAAAAAACAGAACCCACACAATTTTGTAATAAAACTGTTAATTTTAACTAGAGGGTAGCTTAGGGGTAGGGTGGGAGTTGGGGGTTTAAGGTTAGCTTAATGGGTAAAAATAAATTTATATATAATATATAATATAAAGGACCTAGCACCTATATAATTGCTCCAACCCTATTGCCTTTATGGCAACCCCAACCTTTTTATCATAATGGATGCTAGCAGGGTGGTGGCTGGGTTTACATGTCCTGGGAATGACGTTAAAACTCTATCTCGATAGCGAGGTCCAGTTTTGGAGGTGGGGAATGTGAGGCACCCTTCATCCGCAATTCTCCCTGGTCCCACTCTGAGCCGGTAGAGTTAAGTTACCTGTTTAGGTCCCATATGGAATAAATAGAAAAACATGAGTTATAAACAAAATTGATTATCCATTAAGAATGAATTTATTTCAAAGCTTTACGGCATTAAATGAACCCACGGAGATTGATATGCCGTTTAAAACAAACAAAACCAAACCAATTAAAGATGAGACAGACAGACAGGACAAACAGAGAGCGAAGGGGGATAGAGCGAGCATTCAGATACATTTCATATTCAAAAAAAGATTTATTCTTCAAAATGAAAGCTGTTAAAAGTTTTGGACAACATTTTTTTTTAGTTTAGAATTCAAAACTATTAAATATTCAGTTTTCAAAAAATCAACTGATATTGATATATTTACTTTTCTCTTTGATTCAAACCAGTTAAATGATGTAATGTTTTTTTGTTTGTTTTTTTTTTTTGGAGGGAGGGGTAAATCTAAATTCATTTACAACTAAATGATTTCATTATACTAGCAAAATATATGCACCCTCCGGGTGCAAGAATCTAAGTTTTAAAGTTGATAAATCTAATAATAAATTAGAAAGGCTAATTAAAACTAAATAAAAATTATGAAACAAAGGAAAGAGTATAATCGAAAAATAGAAAAACTGCAAGATTTACTCTTCATCACTTTCGGTTTTTCAAACCCTAAATTTTCATTAATTTAAACATTTTAGTTCAGAATAGGAAGTAAAAAGGTTAGTTATTTCGTCTTGTTAATGGATTTCTTTTTGATTATTGAAGAGATTTTTTGCTCATTTGTTTATAAAAAATAAAACAAAACAATTAGGAACTATAATACTAGCACATGTAGTGAGATAGCCAATGGCGTGTTGTCTCATTTACATATGTGTATTTACATGCAGGAATATATAGAGACACTTTAGGACTAATGGCAGCTACGAGAGCCGAACCCAGTGCTAAGACCTAAGCACGAATAAAAATACTATTGCTAAACAAGGAAACACAAAACCACAACCTCACAACACATGCTCGTCCTCGATAGGCATACTTGCAAGTTACTAAACAGCTGATTATGTTGAGAGATGTGGATAAAATGTTTTTCAGCCTTTGCAAGAGCAAAAATTTAACAAGACCAAAAAGAACATGAGGACAAAATGAGATTCAGACTTATTAGCATCGCTGGATGTGAAGCAAACATTGAAAGTAGCCTTAGGCGTATCCAAAGATTTGGAGGTCTCACCTTTTGGAAGAGAATTGCACACATCATAAGAACAATGTAAGACCTAAGAAAAAAAACTGGTTATGCTGGAGAGGACTAATTCCTTTTCTACGAAGCAAATCCAACGAACCAGCAAGGAATTCATTCAGAGACTAAAAAAGGCCGCGAGATCTGGAATTTCAACAGCTTGGAACAGGCAGATACATCGAAGAAGAATTAATCCAGTTACGTCATAGAAGGAATGCACGACAGGAATCAAAAAGACAAAATTTTTAAGAACGTCTTACAGTCAAATAACATGACATTAGAACATGCGTGGAATTGTACAAGCAACTGGAAATGATATCCGAATTCAAGGAAGATACTCAAAAACAACACAATGGTTGTTTCAAATAGAGAAAAATGCAGCAAATAACACTGACGTGTACAAAGTAAAAAAAACAGGCTAAAGAATTGTAAGTACTTGCCAATTTTCAACATTAATATTACACAAAAGACAAATTTCCTGCTTATGGACAAAAACCCTGTTATGTTTGCAAAAAAACAGAATCATTTTAGTACGCGTATGCAGAGTCAGTCGAAAATGACAAATCGATAGAACGTGACCAAGTACGGGTGAACCAAAAAACAGAAGTGACAGTAAAATTAAATTGAAATACCATTTGAGATGCAAGTCGTACAGGTAGAAGACTGACTATATATTCCAAAGAACTTTTGGAACATATGGCAACCCAAGTTAAAGAGAGTCACTTGAAATTAAAGACAATTTGATGGCTCGTACATCACTGCATTGGGACAATTCGACGCACGTTTGAGGCTATAGAAGATTCGAAGTGTCCCTATAATGAGGTGGATTGTTTAAATAAAAATCATGACTAATAGGCACAGATATTATAAACATAGATACAGGACAATTAATGACGCATAGAAAGTATAAAAAGCAAAAATAATAGGAATTGAGAGGTTAATTAAAGCCACAATACGAGTGAAAGAAAATAGGCCCCCCTCATATTTACGATCGCGTAGGATACCTATACAAATTTTGCGACCTTTAGTAAAAAAGAAATTGGAAGATATGGTAGCAGAGAGTGTTTAAAACCAGTTATCGGTCGGTCAGGTAGTACTGGGCTCCCCAATGTAGTTTACGAAAAAAAAGATGGGATTAAGAATATGTGGTGATTTATAAGTTGGGTTGAATCATAAAATTGTCAGATCGTACCTATTCCTGAGCTTGAAACTGTGTCGCATACATTAACAGGCACTAAATATACGAAAATTGATTTAAAGGCAGCTTAACAATCAAAACAAAATTGACGATTAAATTTCAAGAAATTAACCACTATAACACACCCCTGGGATTGATTAGATGGACGGAAATGCCATACGGAAATAAAGACAAGCGTCGCAATCAACGAGCAATCGAAAATGTTCTTAAAAGGCAGTAGTAGAAAATATGATAATTTATCAGGACGATATTTAATAGGGCCACCAGTATAAATGAATGCAACAAAAAACGCAGCGAGTTATTGAACAAATTAAAGAAGCCGGATGAGCGTAAACTACGATTAAATGCAAATTATGCGAGAAGATAACATTATTTGGGCTTCAAATATCCAAAGAAGGCCATTCGCCTGACCCAAATTTTATTAATTAAAATCGCAGGTGGCATCCCAGCCAACCAAAAAAGGGAATTAGAATCGTTTTTAGGATGTGCTTAATTATAGGCAGATATGTGCCCGAATATTCCGATTTAACTGAAAGCATTTGCAGAATTACGAAGAAAGAATAGTGGAGTGTGTGGACACAAAACAAAGAAACGGCTTTTACAAAATAAAAAAAAAGTACTTAGGAAAAACCCGTTATTAAAGTTTTATGATCCCAGAAAAGAAATAACCTTAACTACGGATGCCAGGATATGTGTCCGTCTGCTATATGTCACAGGACGATCATCCGATTATGTACCTGTCCGCGAAGCTAACCAAGGCCAGAATAACTATTCAAATATAGAGAGAAGCTTTTGGCCTAGTTTTGGAGACACAGCGCGCCCGACAAATTCTATTGGTCGAATAATTTTTACCTAAAATCGACCACGACCCTTAGAATTCATTTTTAATCCAAGGAAGAATTTACCCAGTCACACCGCCAGGTTAATGAGATGGGCCATTACTGCTGATGGCCTTTGATTTCGAATCATGTACGTCAAAGGAAACACTATCCGCATGTCGAACGCGTTATCCAGATTAGCATTTAACAAAGAAGACAACGAAAATAAGCGACACTGAAGATGTATACATTGGTCGAAACCGATTGTAATGCTATTTAACACTCAAAGAAGAAACCCTTCTGGACCCTATTCTGAAGCAAAATCAATAGAATAAGGAGGAAATGGAACGACTGCTCTAAAAGCTGAAGGCCTTATAAAGAGGTTAACATAAACTAAACTATGGACAGAGTTATATGTAACGGAGATTGGTTGTACCTCCGCAAAAATGCGGGAAAAGAATAATTTTAAAAGTTACACGACGATATACATTGTGGAATAGCGGCCACACAAAAAAGACTCAAATTGGAGATGGATGGCCAGATATCTCGCGTGACATTGAAAGATTATGTAAAAAATGTCCCAAATGCATGAAAATCAAAGACTTTCCCACAAAAATCGCTCATTCGTGGCCAAAAGGAACAAGGGAACCATTGGAGGTCGAGTACACATGGACCATTGCCTATGCCAAAGCGTAGGATACTATTGATTTTAGCTAGATTCGTTCCGGGGTGGCAGAGAGTTATTCAGGTGCGTGAAGGAAAATCTGCAACTGTCATTTCAATTGAGAACTGATTTCAAGGATCGGCCGTACCGAAAACCTGTTAATCGGACAATCGTACCGAATTCTGTTTTGATGAAAGTTCTATGTTCTGGTTGAGGAAGATAGGATGTTAAAACCTAATAAAACTCCACCCTACCTCCACAATCAAAGTGGGGCTGCGGAAAAGATGGTTAGAACGGTAATTAGGATTTAAAAGCATTGAGCCTCACTAGACCATAGAATCTTTCTACCTAAACTCTTGGATGAAGTACAAGATCCATTCCTCATGCTGAAGAACACTAAGTCCTTCTGCCTTGATGGGAGACAAGATCATATCTCCATAACCATGTCTTTTTCGACTAATGAAAAAATGTGTACAAAAGAATTAAGGGACGCGCAACCTGAAAAGCGTATTTTATTATGCAGAAAGTTGGAACAACCACCGCACAATAACAACACAGGAGAGAAGGTGTGGCTTGCCCACACTGGATCAGCTAAGGAATAGATTATGAGTTGAAGACATGAGTGTGGAGGAAATCGGGAAAAGAAACGAAGGATATAAACCAATTGGGGGAGACGTTATAGAACCCATATATGAAAGACGAGTCGGATTCCGAGGTTGCCATACCAGGGATTCCAGTAGTGAGAAATGAGACCGCGGTTTCACCATTACGGAAGAACACCCCCAAGGAATTTAGGGAAAAGCAATAGATCAACGAGGGGGAATAAAACCTTCTCCGTTTCAGGGAGGTGTAGTGAGATAGCCAATGGCGTAGTTGTCTCATTTACATATGGTATTTACTCAGGACATATATAGACACTTTAGGGGACTAATTGCGTCAGCTACGGAGAAGCCGAACCCAGTGCTAAGACTAAGCACGAATAAATACTATTGTAAAAAGGAACACAAAAACCACACCTCACAACACACATATTTTACTAAAATCAAATATCTATAATCAATATGCAAATTAGCCTTCCCATTCACTATGTTAAACAGGTTTATTTGTTGCATATATAAATACAACTGCATATTATTAGCATGTAGATATTGGTCAACAGTTCTTAATTGTTATGTTAAATTCAATTTTATAAAAATTGACGGTTTTAAATCCAAATTCAAATCATAGAGAATATGATGTTAATAACTAAGGAATATTGATTTGAGTAGTGATATAGTTTCGGTGACAGACAGACAGACAGACACACAATCTCCATTATAATAAGATATTTCATGCCACATTGAATTTTTGTCTTCTCAAAGACCAATCAAGTAATATCTAAAATAATATATACTTAGAATTATATATAATATATTATATATATTGAGGGCCGGGTTAGCTCAGTCGGTAGAGCGCTCGGCTTAGAAACCACAAGGTTCCTAGGTTTCGATACCGGTCCCCGCCAACTCAGCGTATGAGATAAGCACAGGGAATATGTGCGGTAAAGTAAGGAGCCGCCTCCACCTTCAGACGCCAAAACAATCTCCTTAGTCTAGTGCTATTTTGAAAAAGGGGATAGAGGACTCGCTGACTGGCTGATACCGACTTTAGCCACCCCGACTACCTTATATATATATATATATAATATATATAATATAACGCTAGAATTGGTGGTTAAGCTACCCACACTGAGACGTAAAACTGTCCAAACACAGGTGTCTGTGGATGACCAATATATATATATATATATATTAAAGGGGGTGGCCTAAAGTTTCGGTATCAGCCAGAGAGTGAGGGAGGTCTATTCTTCTTTTTCACTAGCACTAGACGATGGAAAAATTGTTTTGGCGACTGAGACGGAAGCACCACACCCTACCATCGCTTACACTGTACACATAGATCCCTGCTGCTACTCATTATGCTGGAGTGGCGAGGGCCGGTTATCGAACCAGGAAACCTTGTGGATCCTAGTCTGAATGCCCACCGATGAGGTAGACATGCTGTTTGTTAAAAATTTAAGAAAGGAAAAATAAACAGCTGTTTTTTTTTTTTCTTTATGCCGCCAAAAATAGACTTTACGGATACATGACTCTGGGGTCGGGCGTGTTTCCGGATCCCATTAGCATCATTACCACTAACCCAGTCGGCGCGGCCCAGCTGTATACTTGGCTTTTCGTTTCCACCCACATCGTATAATACCAGATCAAAATAACCTTTTGTTGATTCACAACTTGACAACAATGAAACGTTAATTCATTGATGTAAGATGTTGTTGGACGGGAAAAATAAAATTTTAAGTTAAGAAAAAAATAGTCTTTGTTGAGGGGGAGGGGCAAGGAAAATAGGTCACTCTTCTTTTTTTTTTTACTTACATGGTTTCAAAATATTTCTTTATCTAATACAAATGATTCATACACATATGGCTTACAGTAATTTATTCCTACTAGCCAAATATATGCACGCTCCGGGTTTGCAAGTATTTAGTTTAAATGTAATAAAATTTTAGATTAAATCAGAAAAGGCTAGTGAAACTAATAAGAATTCCAAAATAAAAAGATTTTGAAACGGAGGGGGTAAATCGGAAATAGAACAACTTGAAACTTACTCTTTCATCACTTTCCCGTTTGTGTCAATGCTTAAATTTTCCCTAATTTAACTATTTAGTTAAAATTAGGAAGTAAATAATAAAAATTACAGTTATTTCTTCTTGTTAATGATTTTCTTTAGGATTTATTGAAGAGTTTTACTCATATTCATTAAGAATAAAACCAAACAGTTAGAAATCAATTAATAGCAAGCACATTTTATTAAATCAGGTTTTTTTTAAAATCAATATGCAAATTAGCTTTTACGTTTACACTGGAAAACTGCGTATTTTGTTGATATATATAATAACAATTGCATGTTATTAGTATTTTAGGTAAGGCCAACAGTATTAATAATGTAAAACACTATTTATCAAATTAAGGTTTAAATAGAAAAGAATCATGGAGAATGTGACATAATGCACTAAGGGAATTGTGGACTTCGTAGTAATATATTTCGGTTACAGACCCGGAAAAACACCACAATCTCCATTATAATAAGATTTTGAAATTGTGACATATGAGAGAAAAGAAAAGAAAATCCAATTAAGAATCGGCCGGAATCGAAAGCGGTCGGCCCAAATACACCTCTTTCCCTTGTCGGGAAAGAAAATTCTCACCTTTTTCTGCTCCCTTGCCTACCCTGCCGTGAGATGGCTACGATCTACCGCCGGGTCTACCTGTCTGTAGATCCTATTAACTCCTCTATCTACTGATAGTAAGTGTTGTAGTGTTTTGAGTTGTATAAATATTTGGCTGTGAAAAATTAAAAGTGGAGGTTCGATTTAATTGTCAAGACGATGTTCTATTCTCTCTGTCGGTATTGTGTCCCACATTATATACCCGTTTGCCCTGAACCAGGAGAAAACACAATTTTTTTTGCATAACGTGCCGGGTAATGTTTGGTTGCCCCGTTCGCATCAGTGTGATTTAGGTGTTGACGAATACGCAGTGGGGCTATCTCTATTCCGAGCATAGCATAAGTGGGATCGTTCCCAAATCTGGACCTCCCACTCGTTAACAATAAATAATCATTTTTGTTGCACACAGTTCAATAGAGCAAATAATAAATTTAAACCTAATGAGTCAGAATAATTTTACTAACAGTTTCGCTTAGTAGCTCATTCAGGGCAAGATTTTTTCTCTCTCTCTCTCTCTCTCTCTAAATTTTTATATATATATATATATATATATATATGTATATATGCATATATATCTTATTATAATGGAGATTGTGGGTTTGTTGTCTGTAACCGAAACTATATCACTATTCAAGTCACAATTCCCTTTGTATTTACATCACATTCTCCATGATTTTATTTTTATTAAACCTCAATTATTAATAAAATTGCTTTACATCATTAAGACTGTTGACCATATTACATACTAATAAATGCAATGTATTTATATATACAAGAAAATAGCGGTTTACAGTGTGAATTGGGAGGCTAATTTGCATATTGATTTTAAAAATTTGATTTTAATAAATATATGCTTAGTATTATTGATTTTCTAATTGTTTGGTTTATTTTAATAATATGGGAAATTATAATCTTAAAGAAATCATAACAAGAAGAAATAACTGTAAATTTATTCTTTCTTCCTATTTAACTAAATAGTTGAATTAGGGAAATTTACCATGAAAGAGGGAGTAAGGGAAAATGATGGAAAGTTAGTTTCAAAGCTGTTCTATTTTTTATATAACCCCTCTGTTCCAAATATTTTTATCTGAATTCTTATTCAGTTTCATTAGCCTTTCTAATTTAACATATATTTTATTATATTAAACTTAAATACTCCCGGAGGGTGCATATATTTGCTAGTATATATTAATATCTGTCGGTAGGGGTTTATTTGCGATTAAGATTAATTCTTTGAACTATTAAGAATATTTGTCTTGACTTTCCAATGACATTATCGTTATGGACATATAATTACAAATTAACTCATTGAATTAATGATTTATCCATAAAGATTTTTGTTACAATGATTTCTACGATATACGACTCATTTTGAGCACTTTTTAAATTTAAACTTTAGATAATCATAGTGGTTTATTATATATTACTAGCAACATAAGACCAACCCTCCGGGCGTCGTAAAAATTAATTTTTTGAAAGACCATTGCCTGAGAGGGTGGGAGTTAAAAAATTCAATGTCAGTAGGTTTGTATCATAAGTAGACAAATCCTCATATTTATTTAAAAGGAAGTTAAAAAAAAATAAAACAATTTGAAAATTGAAAACTGAGCCCCGGTCCCTCTCAAAAAAATGTTGCGCGTGCATGTAATAATCTAAACAATTATTTTGAATATTTTCCACGTCAATTTTACACAAAATTCGTAGGTATTTATTTATTTGTAAACTTTTAGTTAACTCCTTGTTAGTGTAAAAAAAAAGGACGAGAGTAAAAAAACAAATTTTAAAATGCTTACTCAAATTTTGGGGTGTATATAGAATAAGAATATTGTGACGTAAGTGTTGACGTAGAGCTAGGACGTAGTTTTGTTTACAGACAGAAAATACAGACAATCTCTCCATTATATATACTAGGCAAATTATGCACCCTCCGGGGTGCAAGTATTTAGTTTTAATGTAATGAAATATTATATTAAAAATTAGAAAGTCTAATAAGGAATCAGATAAAAGGATTTGAAACAAGAGTGGGGATAATAGAAAATAGAATGAACTTACTCTTCCATCACATGCCGTCTTTTTTCATTTGCTGAATTTTACTTATTTAACTATTTAGGTTAAATTAGGAAATAAAAGAATAAAATTACACTTATTTTTTCTTGTTAATGGATTTCATTTAAGATTTCATTGGAAGAGATTTTTTTTTGCTATTATTTCATTAAAATAACCAAACAGTTAGAAATCAATAATTACTAAGCATATATTTTTAATAAAATCAGATTTTAATATCAATATGCAAATTAGCCGTTCCCGTTCACACTGCAAACCGCTATTTTTTGATATATATAAATACAATTAGGTGTTATTAGTATGTAGATATGGACAACACTAATAAAAGGTGAAGCAATTTTATTAATAATGAGGTTTAATATAAATAAATCATGAAAGAATGGATTAAAATAACCTATGTTAAATTTGTGACTGTTAGTTAATATAGTTTCGGTTACAGAAGAAAAACACACAATCTCCATTATAATAAGATATTATATCATCTATTTTTTCTTTTGCCAAGTGTTATAGTACTAATTCGGTAAGAAGGAAACCGGCAAATAGTTGTTTAGTTAAAATATACTACCCAAACTTCCACCTAGGGGAAAAGGAAAAAAAAGGCCAAGAGCGTCAACCAAAACCAAAATGATTGATTAACACTATAACACTTTAGAAAATAAAATTTATAATATATTAATAATATTATATATATATATATATATTATATATATATATATAAACCGCTAGGATTGTCTAAAAGATAAGAATGTAAAAAGGGCTCGATTAACCTAAGTTAGAGCAAATTAATAAAGTTAAACCTAATGAGTTCAGATATACCTACTAATAGTCGTTTTAGTAGCTTATCAGGGCCAATAAATCTGTCCAGATTCTTGCTCTGATTGAGCTACTAGCGAAAACTATTAAGTAGGTATATCAACTCATTAGGCTTTAACTTATATATATGCATATATATATAATACTATATATATAATAAGTTAAAAGAAAGGAAATTGAATCCGACAATATGAGTAAGAAAAGGTGAATGAAAACATTCACACATTGCTGTTAAAGAAGAAACAATTATAATATATTCATAGCTTGGATACTGATCAATATTTCGATTATTCACAGAACTTAAAAATAAAATTTAAATAATAAAAAACAATTAATCGTAAAATCCTACTAATAGTCTTTTGAATTCCAACCGTCACATTTCGTAAACCATCCCCTTTCCGTTTAAATTGTTTCGTCTTGTTCGCCAACCATCTCAAAAATTCGCACATTTGGTTGACAAAAGATATACATGAGACATGAAACGGACATATATATTGGCGCGAAATGCCACGTTTGGTGAATATGTAACCGTCTTTCGTTTTTGCCGTTATTTAAGGTTTTTTTTGTTTGTTTTGTAAACTCATTTTGACTTTCCTCTTCCGACCCAAACAACTACTGGGAGTGAATTGAGCTCTATGATGAATTTTTTGTTAAAATCGAAAATATTGACAGTATCAGCTATAATATTATTATAATTGTTTTCTTCTTTTTAACAAGCATTGTGTGATGTTTTCATTTCCACCTTTTCACTTCATATATATATATTTTTTATAAATTTAAATATATATATATATATATATATAATATATATATATATTACTTTCTTATAGAAAATGAACTTGACAAGTGCTAATCCCGGCAAAGGATGCGTCGGTGTGTATAGAATACCTTACAGACTGTTTTCGACTTTATTAAGTCTCATCAGCCACCGAGCCATCCTTTGCCGGGGATTTACACTTGTCAAGTCATTTTCTATAACGATAAAAAAGTAATTCGGAATTTTATGCGATACATGCGTTGTAAGTGCCTCAAGTAAAAATTAGTATATACTTTATTCAGCAACGTTTCTAAAATTAAACAAAACATCCAAAAAATCTTTATTCACTTTCGCGAAGGGCCATACGCGGTCTGTTTGTTATATTCTCCCTATAACACCCCCTTACCTATTTATGGTAGAGGCGTGTGTAATATCACTTTACAGCTTAATTTCGCTAGGATGGTCAGCTGTTGTTACTGTGGCCGACGGCGATAAAATGTGTTTCACTTAGTGTTTCACTGTTGTCGCTGAAAAGTCCCGGTTTCGATTTCTGTCGGAGGGAAAATCTTAGTATATTACCGCTGATGAGACTAATAAGTCGAAAACAGTCCTTACGGTATTCTACCGAGCCAATCCTTTGCCGGGATTACACTTTGTCAAGGTCATTTTCTATAAGAAAAAAGTATCGAATTTTATGCGATACATGCGTTGTAAGTCCCTTCAAGTAAAAATTTTAATAATACTTTATTCAGCAAACGTTTCTAAAATAAAAACATCAAAAATTCCTTATATAAATTTATATTGATATATATATATATACACTATACGTGTGTGTGTGTGTGTCGTGTGCACAGCGCCGGATCATTAAGTATGTAGCATGACACGATTATTGCCGTAGAAGCTTCGCGTTAAGGTGTACTAAGAAAGAAAATATGTGAAGAATAAATATTTTGGTTTTTAAAACAAGTGCTTTTTTCATCATTAGCTACTTGGACTATTAATATACCACATGTCTAACCACAAACACACACACAAAATTATGTATATTATATATACTATTATATAATTATATATATATATATAATATATATACTATATATATAATATAATGAAGAGATTAGAGTAGGGGGGAAATTGTCGAACAGGTTAATTTTCTTAGTTATTTTCAGGGTTGAGAGGTGGGGGCCTTAAAGAATGTTGGCTCGAATAGTGCGTTTTATGTGCTACGTAATTAAATCGAATTCTGCCATTTTAAACTTGGCACATCCTATCTGGCACCTGTAGAACAGCCGTATATACATCGATCCATCTGTCACAATTTTACAAGTACATGATGTACCACTTGTTTACGATTTTTAGTGGCTTGTCAGGTGGAAATCCTTGGTAAACAATCCTTGGTTGTTCCTTGGCTTTCCTCCTCAGTTTAATTAAAAAGTTTTCTTGTTGTTGATTTATAATATTATTGCTTTTATTCTCAAACATATTAAATGAAAGTATAATCCTATAATTGAAATTCAATTAGAATAAAGTAAAAATAAGTGGTTATTTATCGGATTATTCGGGACTTATTGTCCTCATCTTCAATTGTTATCTGTACAACGTTTTCGGCCGTGTGACCTCCGTTCTTCTCAAGTATTTCTTGTCGGAAATCGGTGAACTTTCTCGTATCGGGAACCTTTCTTTTTCGGACTCCGAGAATCTTCTTGTCGAATCGGAGCCATCACGAAACTTCGAACCTAACCCTTTACTCATTCCAGTGGGCACCTGTTCTCATTCCCGCTAACCATAGCTTGCGGGTACAGGTGTTAAACTTGTGTTGATTATTATTTATGTTACTGCTGCCTGACCAGGATTGAACCTGCAATCTAGAGATAAACTGTTACTTAGAAATGTTTAACACAACTCCTTTATCCACTAGGCTATGTGTCCCAATTGGACTAATGTTACATAATCTTATGCAGTTGCATAAAGATTATTGTCAATTCCCTGTTTTTCTAAAGGGATTGCCCTTTTCATATCACGGGCGGGGACTTTCCATGGAATTAGTACCAGAAGCCCGCGAAATACGTGAAAGTCACGGGGACTGGTTGAGTCCTCAGTTTTCAGTTTGGACGTCAAGCAGAGAAGGTGCTACTGCCTTAACTTGAACTTTTCACCTGCATACGGCGCGCCTATTGTTTAGTACATTTGAAATGTTTAGTTAAGTAAATAAAAGCTTACGAAAATAACATGGTTTTTGTGGTTGGTGAATGTCTTGCAACAAGACATGATCTTAGAAGAAGAAATGAGTTTTAAGTTGCGACGACACCAAGGACGAAGTCCAGACGCTAGAAAGAGACGCCAGAAAGAGACGTAAGGATAAGAAAAGATGAACAGCAGAAGAATAGAGTAAGAAAAGTAAAGAACTGGGAAAAAACACTCAGTATGTCGCATGTGTCCTCCAGCAATGATTGCAAATTGGATATCTCTCAGTATCAGTGATTAAGTAGCAAACCAGCACGCGTTCGGGATGTTGATCGGCTGAGGTTTAAACCACGTGACTCTCGCTTAGTCTATAAATCAAGTGGTGTATTTGTAGCATACCTTATATACCAGTTAATAATCCAACACATATATTTACTTTTGCTACTTATTTTTTTTCGTTTAGTTTTATTCCGACAAACATACATACATCATAACATACATATTTATTGATCGAACGACTTGTCAGGCGACTGCCACTTCTTCATTTCATTTTCCGTTTGTGAGCTCGTTCATGACTTTTCAATCCTTGCCAAAGTCTTTTGCGTTTGGCTTTGTTTGTTTTGTTTTACGGCATATCAACCTCAGTGGGTTATTTAATGCCGATAAAAGTTTTTGAAATGAATCAATTTCTTAATGGATTAATAAAATTTGTTATCACTCATGTTTTTCTATTTAAACCCATAGATGGGACCCTAACAGGTACTAAACCACTCCTGGCCCAGAGTGGACCAGGGAGCAATGGTGATGAAGGACGTGCTCCACATTTTCCCCAAAACCTCCAAAACTGGAAACCTCACCATCAGATAGAGTTTAACGTCATTCCTAGGACATGTAGACCCGCCAGCCACCGCCTTCTAGCACCCATATAATAAAAAGGGGTTTAAGCTTGCCATAAGGGCATAGGGTTGGCATAATTCATATAGGTGCTAGGCTTGACGTTAGACTAGCCGATTGATTGGGGGGGGCTCTCCGACCGCCCGTCTAGCCCAAGATAGCGCCAAAAGTGGAGTATTGGCATGTCATGAACTGTTCATCCACCTGCGGCTCTATTCCTTAGCATCACCGTTGTCGCCACCCACGGCCAAAGGTGGCCCCATTGGGGAGTCTTTTACCCGTCTGCAGAGGTGCAGTCGGTTGCATTCTAACACCCCATCCGACAGGTGGGCCAAAGTCTTGCATAACTTTAGAACATATGTGGCACACATAACGATCGGTGTTGTCAACGGTGTTGTCAGGGCGATTCGCCACTTCTTTCATTCATTAGTCTATAGACTATAGATATAAGGGTGTATTATAAGCACACCTGTATATATTTCAAAATAATATGTAAATTTGGGTAAGTTAAAGGATTATCATAGAGTGAATGGAATGTTTTGGTGACTTTTGTGTTGAATGAGTTTTATGGTGAATGGGAAATCGTTGAATGAATCTGGTCACGAATGGGAATAGCTAAGTTTAAAAAAGATAGGGATAGGTGAAAGACCAGTCTCTTACCCCCCAACTCCCTTAAGGCCTTGTTGCCACTTTTGTATAAAATTCGGCTTTATATATAATAAAATAATTAATATATCAAAATAATGGGCACCTATATAGGCTAATGGTAGCAGCTCGTAGCTTAGCAGCCATTCGTTAGTGAGTTCGTTTCTCATTGGGTGCCCCATAATTCGACCTTGTTGCCACATCTAAAGCTAAGCTTAAGTAAATAAACTTTATATATCAAAATAAATCCAACAACACTTATTTCATTATGCAACATTTGTTTAACTCCTGGTTAGTTAGGGGATAAGAATTTTTAAAATCAGAGGAAATCTTAAGTGTGGTCAAATAATAATGAAATGGTTAAATTTGCTTGAAAGCATTGTGTATATTGGTTTGGTGGTTGGTTTTGAAGGCTATCACAATGCAAGTGTAAAGGAAAATAAGCTAACAATGGTGTTGTTTGGTTAACCTGTGATTTATTTCTTAATATTTCGAGATAAAAAATATTGGACCATATGGACCTTAAGGCACCCTTTTTTGATCTCGATTAGAAAAACACATGTTTTCTTCATTTACACCGTCAATATCCGGTTAGATCTTTTTTAATTTTAAACTAACTCCTAACCCCTAACAAACAACCAGATATTGACGGTGTAAATGAAAAATGACCTAATGAAAAACGGAATTCGAAAAGGGATGCCTTAAGGTAATATGGTCCAAAATGTTCATCTACAGAAGATCTCCGAAATCTGCGAGTTTTGCTAGCGGCTGTCCGTTTGGTTTTGTCTTATGTCTTTTCCAAGCTCGTCCTGGTTGGGGGGAGGGTAGTGTGTGTGTTGTTGTGTGTGTGTGTGTGTGTGTGTGTGTGTGCCTGTTCAACAGTTTCTGTTATAATTCCAGGGTTTGGTTCACCTCTAAGCATTTAAAACTTTTAAATAAAAGCATAAATAATTAAATGAATTAACTAATGATTAATAGATTCCACACATTCTATTAATTAATACAGGACTCGTTGTCTTTCTGTTTGTAAACGATACTACGTCACTGCCTACGTCATAAACCATCAGGAAAATGATTAAGTTTATCAAGATATTTCATTTATAGTCAAAATCCTTAATACGTAGATTGAGTGGGCAACATTTAAACGGTCCACATTTCTCTGAAAAGTTTTAGATGAGGCTTAGATGATTAGTATTAATCTGTGTTATTCGGACTATGTCCTCATTTTCATTGTTATTGTACAATGTTTCGGCCCGATTGTACCCTCCGGCCTTCTTCAGGTAATTCTTGTCTGACTCGGGAACCTTTCTCGGGATCTCGGAAACCTTCTGCGGAATGTGGAGCCATCACGGAACTTTGAAACCCAACCTTTAATTTAGTCCACGGGTATTCTGTTACTCATTTCCGCTAACCATAGCCTGGGTAAAGGCGTTAAGCCGTATTAATTATATATTATATATAATCTATGATTACTTGCTGCCTTTGGTCATATGTACGGATAAACAATGAAGATGAGGACAATAGTCCCGAATATCACAGATAATCTAATGTCACATTGTTTTTAAACAAGTTTTAATAAATAAAGTCGTCGGGGCGGCCTAAGTCGGTATCACCAGTCAGCGAGGAGGTCTATCCAAACCTTTTCAATAGCGCTAGGACCAAGGAGATTTTTTGGCGTCTGAGGTGGAGCGCCACACCTTACCAAGCTCTTTAAACTACCAAAGTATCCCAATGTGCTACTCATACCGCTGTGTTTGCGAGGGACCGGTAACTGACCTTGTGGTTTCTAGCCAACGTCTACCTGCACTGAGCTAACCACATTCCGGATATCATGTATTTATTAATTTTTGAAAAATACATTTTTGCCCTCGCCTCTTTTTCAGTTAACAAAAGAAGTTTGATTAAAAAGTTTTACAAAATAACGAAATGCCCTACTATTTTGTGTAAAATTTATGTGTTAAAATATTTCAAAATAATTATTTTAATTAATAATTTGATAAATTGTACGCAACATTTTTTTAGAAGCGAACAAATTAAGTTGCCATCTCAAAAATTGTTTTATTTATTTTATTAACCCTCTGACATTGAATTTTTACCCCCCCCCCCCCCCATCAGGCAAATCGTTTCAAAAATTTCCAAAAAATAGGGCGTTTTTTTTGTGTTTTTTTCTACTAGTATATTATATATTATATTACCAACCCTTTCCGCACGAGCAGGATGCGACACAAGGTCAATTTCTTTCTTAAGCGGAGTTTTAACAGGTTGAAATTCAGAGTTTTCCTTCTTCCTAGACCGGTTGCCTAACCAAGGTTAAAGGGGCCCAGTCTGCCCTACTATTTACCCATAAGCTGGGAGGGAGAGTTAGGATTCATACCTTTCCCAAGGGTGATTAGCGCTAAGTGAATTGCAATTGCCACGTTCCAGGATTTGAACCGGGTGACGTGTACCATTTCCCCATGACTTTAAACCATTTACACCACGCGCTTCTTTTTACTAGTATATAGGAATGGACGACAGTATGGCTGGACTATCCTTTGTTCCATTGAAGATTTGTCGAAGATGGCCGCTTAGATTAAATTCTAAGGATTTTTCGACCAAAAAAAGATTCGGAAAGGATGGATTAAACAATGCATGATTATCGGCCAGATGGCCCAAAGTTGTGGTTTAATGGGCGTATGTATTCGGGCCGGTATGAAGGCGTGACAACGTGAAGTTGTGGGAATCCTATATAACTAGTCAGAATTTTCGGGGCTCAGAGGTCGGTTAATCAGTGGGTCTAGAATTAGTTGAGGTGAGGTGTCCCTTTGAGGTATCTGCCCATTCGGGCATATGGGCCTTGTTGTCTCTAGCTCCTCGCACACAATATTTTTGGTCGATGTTTTGGATGGGAAAAAAATAAAACGAAAAAGTTCTGCTCTGTGTTCTTTGACTAAATGTATTCGGGAGATGTAATGGAAAGCACCATACAGCCCAGCAAGTGAAGACAATCCGACCCTGAGGAAAAGCATGTTAACATTGAAAGAATTATTTCGATTTCAAATTTGGTTTTTTTTGTTTTTTTTTTACTTCTTTAATAAATTTGATGATTTCATGATTTATGGTTCAAACTCTTCGCACATTAATTTTCAAACTTCCACCTCCTCAAGCAATATCTTTCAAAAATCTATTATTACATCACCCGGAGGGTGTTTTTTTATTTTTGTTAGTAATAAAATAAAAAATTTCTTTCTAAATTAAAAAGAAACAAACTTTCTTTCTTTTTTCGAATTCATTTATTTGAGAGACAAAAAAAAAATGGGTCGAGCCAAGCAGTCGTGAACAGCTTGACTCAGAAAAATCTTCCCTCCGCCCATCAACAATTACTTGTCTATACAACAAAGTGAAAAGATAAATAAACAAGAATAAATTAGTTCGAGCCTAATGTCCGGCATTTTTTTCTTTTGGTGTGGGGGGGGCTTTAAAAAAAAACAACTTCGGGGTGACTTGCACTGTTGTTTTTTTAATTAATCTATTTCTTAGATGAAGAATTTTTTTTTTTTTCTTTACAAAACAATTTGCTAGCTGTTTCATTCTCTCTTTATGGTTTTACTTCTCTTTTTAAAAATTCGAAAATACTTACAGCTATTTACTATTTCATTAAAATTGGTGCCCATGGTTAGTGAGCTAGGCATAGTGACGATCGATTCTCACTATAAGCTTCATACTTCTGGCACTCAATTAAAATACTACACCAATTTTTTGCCATTAAATACTTACCAATTTGCAAACAGGCCCCGTCTAGGAATTGAACCGTCGGGTTGACGAGTCCATTTCCTGATTTACTCTAACCATAGGACCACTGGCCTCCATTTGTAACGTACATAATATATTAGTTACCAATGGAGACCCGTGGTCTAATGGCTAAGAGTCATGGAAATGGACTCGTCAACCCGAGTTCAATTCTGGACGAGCTGTTTGCATTTCACATGCGCTAATACCCTGGGAAAGGTATGAATCCAATTCTCCCCAGCTATGGTAAATAGCAGAGCAAGAAGACTGGCTCTTTAACCATGGTAGGTAACCAGTCTAGGAGAAAGAAAACTTGAATTCAAACTGTTAAACACCGCTTAAGAAATTACCTTGTGTCTCATCCTGTTGACGTGAGGGGTTGTGTAATATATATATGAGTGGACTCTCCCGTCGAATCGACGTATGAGTGTTCATACCAATGAACACCACACAGTAGTATTGTTTATAGTGGTGAAGGCTTGTGTTGGACCATCCGCACACTTTTGGCCACAGTTCGATAGGAACAGAATTGTGCATCTAACAAGGGTTGCCACAAACCCAAACTCAACGACAGAACTTCAGGAATTTTGAATTCAGAGTTATCCCCTTACTGGTTACCTACCCTAGGCTGAAGAGCCCAGTCTGCCCTACTATTAACCCATAGCTGTGAGGGAATTTTAAATCAGAGTTACCCCTCTACTGCGTTAACCTACCCTAGGCTGAGAGCCCAAGTCTGTCCTACTATTTACCCATAGCTATGATATTACGGCATTCAATATTTCGCCAAGGGTATTAGCGCTATGTGAAATTGCCAACAGAATCACGACCGAGTCCATTTTCCACGAGTGTCTAAACCACAAGCCCACGCGCCTCCATAATATATATATATAAATATATATATATATTATAATACTATATATATAATATGGACTCGTCACGATTATATATTACTAGCAAAATTATATGCACCCTTCCGGGGATGCAAGTATTTCAAGGTTTGATATTAAATTAAAAATATTCATATTAAATTTAGAAAGGCTAATGGAACGACTAGAATCAAATAAAAAAGATCTGCAACAGAGGGGTTACTAATCGAAAAAGGTAAGAACAACTTTTGAAACTAAGTCTTCCATCATTTTCATTACTCCCTGTGTTCATTGGGTAAAAATTTTCCTAATTTCGTAACTATTAGTTAAACAAAGAAAGTAAAGGATAATATTACAGTTATTCTTCTTGTAATATAATTTCTTTTAAGATTTTATCCCACGAGATGTTTGTTTATAGTTCTTAAGATACAAACCATAAACAAGTTTTAGAAATCAATAAATACCAAGCAACATATTTATTAAAATAAAAGTGAGTAATATCAATATGCAAATTAGCCTTCTCGTTCAGAACTGTCAAAACCGCTATTTTTGTTTGTATCATATAAATACAATTGCATGTTATTAGTACCGATGAGATATGCATTTCAACAGTATTAATAATTGTAAAACAAGTTTTCTTATTAATAACTTTGAAGGTTTTAAAAGAATGAAATCATGGATAAAATTTGACGTAAATAATTTAAGGGAATTGAGTAGTCATAACCAAGACTATATAGTTGTTCAGTATAACAGAAGAAAATAAAAAACCACACAATCCCCTCCAGTTCATTAATAGAGATAGATAGTATATATATATATATCTATATAGTAAGGATAATATTACTAAGGGCTGATTCTTATTTGACAAGTACTTAAGTTTCATATCCCCCTATGTTTTTTTCATTGGGTGGCCTAAAGTCGATACTCAGAGCCAGAACAAACAAGTCTAGAAGCATAGTAGCAGCGGAGAAACAAGAACCATCAACTCTCTCTTCCATATCAGGCTTCGCTATTTCTCTCTTCTCTCTCTCTCTCTCTCTCTCTCTCTCTTCTCTCTCTCTCTCTACTCTCTCTAGTAGAGTGATGATCTGTTAGAAGTAACCTACGGGTAGACTGTTTCTCTGACCACATTAGCTCTTATCATTTATGTGTATCTCTCAATTATATAATTAATATGTTGTGTGAAGTGTTGATCATACCCGTGTTCGTTCCTATAGTTGTGTGTGTAGGGCTGTGTGTGATGACGAGAGGGAAAGGAGAGAGCGAAAAGATACGAGACGAGAGAGAGAGAGAAGTCCACAGTAAAAGATCTGAACTACTAGTATAGACACTTATACGCCATAGATTAGTCCAATAGCTTCTTGCTGGATGTAATGGTTTAGCAAGATTTGAGGATATTGAACCATTGTTAGTGAGCTAGATTTTCACTGGGTGCTCCATACTACCTGGCCTTGTGGCTAAAAAACTTAAGTTAAACTGTTGTATAACTACAAGACCCAGTCCATATAAATCCTAACCATTTCGGCCGGAATATTTTTTGTAAAGGTTTCCTTAAGTTTATCTATTGTACGCGACATTTATCATATTATTCCGCCCCCCCTCCCTCTCTCTCCTCTCTTCTCTCTCTCGTCTCTCTCTTCTCTCTCTTATATACCCAAATGTCTATATTAATATGTATATAATAGCATATAACAATTTGAGTTGCAATGTCGAGGACTTAATCCTCATATATATATATATATATATATATATTATATATATATATATATATATTATGAACAGTTTAAAGAGAGAGATGAACAGTCTGGAGAGAGAGAGAGGAGAAGAAGAGAAGAAATGAGAGGAGAGAGGGATATGATGGGAAAGTGAGAGAATGAACATTTTGAAAGAGAGAGATGAACACTCTAAGAGAGAGAGAGAGAGAGAGATGAACAGTTTGAAAGAGAGAGATGAACAGTCTGAGGACGAGGGACAGACAGACAGGACAGACAGAGACAGAGACAGAGAGAACAGTTTTGAAAGAGGATGAACAGTCTGAGAAAGAAAAAGAGGGGGAGAGAGTGAACAGTTGAAAGACGAGAGAGAGAGAGTGAAAGATGAACAGGTTTGAAAGGAGAGAGATGAAAACAGTCTGAGAAGAGAAAGAGAGAGTGAGAGAGAGAAAGAGAGAGAGGGGAGATGAACGGTGTGAAAGAGAGAGATGAAATTCTGAGAGAGAGAAGAGAGAGAGACGAGAGAGAGAGAGAGAAACAGTTGAGGAGATGGAAGAGAGAGAGAAAGAGCAGTGAGGAGAGAGAAGATAAACCAGTTCTGAGAGACGAGCAGAGAGAGAGAGCAGAGAGAGATTAACAGATTTGAGGAGAGAGAGAATAACAATCTGAGCAGAAGGGAGAGAGACGAGAGAGGGGGGGGACAAGGACTGAGCGCGCTGGAATATTAGTAGCACACATTTTTGAGAAACTGCCATGTTGTTTATCTTCCGCGTAAAATCAATTCGGCCATGTATTAGGTAGGAGATAAAACAGGACTTAGTTGTGAACAGGATGATTTTTTTTTTTTTTTTTATTTTGTTTTTTTTTTTTTTTTTTTTTGTTTTTTTTTTTCTTTTCTCTCGAACTGAAACATGTTGCTTCAGGATGCCCCCGTTTAGAATGTATTCTTTATTGACTCACATTTTTTGTTTCTTTTTCGGGAAACATAAGGGTTGGTGGGTAGCGGAATGGTGTACGGAAATGGGTCAGGGGTACCACTTTTCTATTTAGTGAGCACAAACGAACACCCATGAACTGGTGCCGAAGATTGAGGACATGATATACAATTTAACACAGGTTTCATTACCAGGACGTCTTTCAAACAACTTATTTCTAGGGCCCTTTTTTTTTTACCGATTATATTTGTCTCACTTTCATGTTATACATACGCATGGACTCGATACAATAGATAAATAGAAAAGGGAAAAAGACTTGATTTATGATAGATTATAGTAGATAGATAGAATGAAGAATTAGATAGATAGATAGATGATTGAGGATAAGAAGATTTGAGAAGAATTAGATAAGGATAGATAGATAGATATGATACGGTGAAAAATCGATAGATAGAATAGATAGATTGCAATGGAAGATGATGATAGATATAATAGATAGATAGATATGAACGGGAAAGAATTAAATAGGATAGATAGATAGATAGATAGATAGAATGATGAATGGCGAAGGAATTAGATTAGATAGATAGATAGATAGATAAGTATGTTAATGGAAAAAGACTTTAGATAGATAAATAGAATAAATAGATATATAGATATGAAAGGAAAAAGATTTAGATAGATAGATAGAGAGATAGATAATATGAAGGGAAAAGATAGATAGATATGAAAGGAAATATTTTATATATATATATATAATAGTATTATATATATATATCATATATAGATAGATTAGAGTAGATAGATATTGAAAGAAAATACTTAGATTATAGATAGATAGATAGATCGATAGATAGATGGAAGATTTTTTAGGATATGAAAGGAAAAAATTAGTAGGTAGATAGATATGGAGAGAGAGAGAGAGAGAAGAGAGAGAGAGAGAGAGAATGAATGGAAATATCTAGAATAAAATAGATAGAAGAGAGAGATGATAGATTGATCAACCCGGGTTTTATTAGATAGTAAGTTGGATAGGAATAATAACTCACACCACAGAGAGAGAGAGAGAGAGAGAGAGAAAGAGAGAGAGAGAGATACATACGTGTAATAGATATGTATAATACATAGATACATACATAGATAAGGATATGAATTTTGTATGGTAATGATATATGTACCTATATATACATATGGTTGATTCAAGAAAGAAGAAAAAATGAAGGAAAAGGAAGGAGGAAGAAGAAAGAGCTGAAGATGAATGAGATAAAAGAAAGAAAGAAAAAAATGGGAAAAGAAAGAAGGAAAAAAAAAAGGATTTAAAAAAATTTAGAAAATGACGATATAAATAAGAAATGAAAAAAGAAACAAACAAAACAAACAAACCGGAGGTAAGAGAAATGATATAAAAACAGAAAAATAATAAAAATAAAAGACTAAAAAATAAGAAAATGGACAACAGAAAATCAACCATTTTTACAAAAAAAAAAACAATATCTCAGAAGTTTCAAATTGTTTTTCCAATAATTGAAATTTATTCAAAAATTTAAATTTCAATCATTGAATTTTTCAAAAATTGAATTTTTCTCAAAAATTTGAATTTTTCAAGAATTTAATTTTTCAAAATTTAATTTTCTAATTGCACTTTTCAACAATGATTTGTCAAAAAATCTTCTGTGGACTTTTTAAAAGTCACAAAAAAATAATTGTTTTAAGCAATTAATTGAATTTTTCAAAAGGTCAAATTTTTAATAATTGAATTTTTTGAAAAAAAAAAAGATTTGTCAAAATCTTCTGGACTTAAAAAAAGACTTCAACGAATTTTTTCAGAATGCTTTATTCAACTCGAAGAGATACCAGAACATAGTCATCCATGTTTATATTATTATATTAATTTATATTATTATTATTATTATTATTATTATTATTATTTACTCCTTTTTCTGAGTTTTCACATTCAACATTAGCTGAATGGTCTTTCACTGGAGTCTATGACAGCAAGTATCCTCAGGTCATCCAGGAATCTTTGAGTATTCTGGCAGATGCAGCAGTGTAGTGTTTCTGAAATGTGTTCAATCCTTCCTTTGATATCCAAATTTTCTAAACCCTTTTCTAATCCTTTTGGACTGTTCCAAAGTGCCACAACCACAATTGGTATCACTTTTCGCTTTTCATATTTCCAATTTTTTTCAGTTCTTCTGGCAAGTCCAGATTATTTGTCAATTTTTTTCATTTTCCTTTAGCTTCACCTGTGATTCTGCTGGCACTGGCAAAATCCACCAAGTTGACAGTTCTTCTTCTTTTTGTTTATCAACACTAGGTCTGGTCTTCTTTGCTGGGATAAGGTGGATTCGTTTTTATTTCAAGTCCCAGAGAATTTATGCGTTCGTTCTCAGAGAACAGATTTCTGGGTTTGATTGCATATACCATTTTGTTGTTTGCGTTCAAAAATTTAATTTTTGCCCATAATTATTATTTATTTATTATTATTATTTATTAT
>CM042160.1:95196730-95199230 GCA_023376005.1 Doryteuthis pealeii | reverse complement strand
TCTCTCTCTCTCTCCTCTCTTCTCTCTCTCTATTAATCATATTTATTTGATAATATTAATTTAATAATAAATAATAATAATAATAATAATAAATGATCAAATTGATTTTATTATCAACTCGAAACATTATACATTACCATGGCCACAAAACACAAATACGCTTTTTCATTTCGCACATACACACGTACAAAATCCCAGCGCTAGGATACAGTCTTAACGTCACAACCAACACGCATTTCAATATCACGCGGCATTACAACATACACACACGTACAAACAAAAATAAACGCATTTCACGCTTCACACGAGAATACAGTTATTTTAAAAAATAATTTATTTAAAAAAAAAAAATTTCATTTGGGAAGAAATCCCATAGCTGGACTGCTTCAGTTCAATTCTTTGATAAAGAGGTATTACCTCGAAAATTCAAGAAATAATAAAAATACAGGTTAACACACAACACCAGTGTTACCGTTATTATTATTTTATTTATTCCAAAGTGCATTTGTATAGCCTCTAAATCAACCTCCTATATATATATATTATATATATATATATATATATATATATATATGTGTGTGTGTGTGTGTTATGTTCTTGTGAACGTTGTTTTATTGGTCTTTTTAAAGCATTGGAAACAAGAACAAAAACAAGAAAAACAGAACTAAAATCAGATTTTTTAATATATTCAACCGTTTACTGTGTGTGTGTGTGTGTGTTGTGTGTGTGTTGTGTAAGTGTTGAGAGTCATACATTCAGTAACTTCACTGAAACATAAATACTATTTCTAAAGATTTACCGACATAACCAGAACAATGTCATCATTTTAAATGGCTGAAGCAAAAATCGGATCAAATTGAAAGCAAATAATAAACAACCGGCTCCACCTGTGTCGATTTAGACGAACGAAATAATAGAAAGCTGCTCTCCTACTAAAAAAAAGCCGACATTTTTTTTATAACAACTCATTCTGTACAAGAGCAACAACAACAAAGATAGGTAGATAGATAGATTGATATGAATGGGAAAGACTTAGATAGATAAATAGTTAAATAGATATATAGATATGAAAGGAAAAGATTTATATAGATAGATAGATTGATAGATAGATAGATATGAAAGGGAAATAGAAGATAGATAGACATGAAATGGAAATACTTAATAGATAGATATGAAAGGAAAAATTTATATATATATATACTATATATATATATATAATTGATAATTTTTTGAATCATATTACCACGACCAGACAACTTTGGCAAACACATTTGCGACATCCGGAGCACTGCGACAGCTGTTTTCGACCTCCTTTTGGTCTATCGCAGTGCAAACCGCACAGACCGCAATCTCCACCACTGGAGATTGAACTCGTGGACCACAGCGTGAAGAGCGGGGACTTAACACACTGGGCCACCAGCCCATGCCACAAACGGAGAATGCCAAATCATCTAGTCAATGGTAACATTACTTCAAATGCGCAGTCACCTAACCTCTCTTTCTTCTCTCTCTCTCTCTCTCTCTCTATATATATATATATATATATATATATATATATATATACCTATCTAAATCTTTTCCTTTCATATCTATCTATCTAAGTATTTTTCTTTCATATCTATCTATCTATATATATTATATATAATATATATATATATAGATAGATAGATAGATATGAAAAAAAATACTTAGATAGATAGATATGAAAGGAAAAAGATTTAGATAGGTATATATATATATAATAATATATATATATATATATATATAGAAAGAGAGAGAGAGAGAGAGGGGGAGAGAGAGATGAATGGGAAATAGATAAATAGATCGATAAATAGATATTTTTTATAACAACTCATTCTGTACAAGAGCAACAATAAAAATAAAAACAAAAGATTTCAAACCAGCCTCGTTTTGAACATAATTGCGTTTTATACGTCACAAAAATAATGAGGTGTCCGCGGTTTAATGGTTATTATCGTACTTACAATTTTACTTTAATATTTACTTTAAATAATAACGTTGAGTAAACAACTAGAAGTGGCTACCCAGCGTCACTAGGGTAGAGGGCGGATCCATTATTACTGAATCGGAGGTTGGATCCTCGCTGGATGCCCCCTAAAAATCCCGACGTACAAAAAAGATAGTGTGTTAATCTGGCCTGGTGGTAGTACATGTTACGATTTTATGGGCCATCCTTTGGGCTTCAAGCAAGAGCGCTTGTCCAGCAGTGATCATTGGGAAAGAATCCTTTGGTTGTTCCTTGGTGCTCCTCAGTATTGCAAGTCCTTCGTCAATGATTGCAAATGGACGTCTCTCAGTATCAGTGTTTAAGTAGTCAACCGGCCACGAATTCGGGCAGTTGATTGGCTGAGGTTTAAACCACGTGATCTCGCTTAGTCTATAAATTTAAGTGGTGTATTGCAGCACATCTTAAATACCAAAACAATGGAGGTGCGTGGTCTAATGGTTAGAGTCGTAGGAAATGGACTCGTCGACCCGA
>CM042160.1:95186730-95191730 GCA_023376005.1 Doryteuthis pealeii | reverse complement strand
CAGAATTCTGGCCTTGTGTTAAGCAAGCTAGTATTAAAAAATAACACCTTATGTGGGTGCAATGTTTAGCCATCTAGATTCGCAGACCATTGTTAGTGAGTTCGTTTTCATTGGCGCTCCAGGGTGCCCACATTTAAGCTAAGCTAGTATTAAAAAATAACACCTTATGTGGGCAATGTTTAGCCATCTAGATTCGCAGACCATTGTTAGTGAGTTTCGTTTCTCATTGGGCGCTACAGAATTCTGGCCTTGTGCCACATTTAAGCTAAGCTAGTATTAAAAAATAACACTTATGTGGTGCAATGTTTAGCCATCTAGATTCGCAGGACCATTGTTAGTGAGTTCGTTTCTCATTGGGCGCTCCAGGAATTCTGGCCTTGTGCTACATCTAAGCTAAGCTTAGTTTTAAAATAAGTGCACCTTATGGGGTGTATTGGTTCGCCATCTAGATTCGTAGACCACTGTTAGTGAGTTCGATTCTCACTGGACGCCCCATAGTTCTGGCCTTGTGCCACATCTAAACTAAGCTTAGTTTTAAAATAAGTGCACCTTATGGGGTGTATTGGTTCGCCATCTAGATTCGTAGATCATTGTTAGTGAGTTCGATTCTCGCTTGACGCCCCATAGTTCTGGCCTTGTGCCACATCTAAGCTAAGCTTAGTTTTAAAATAAGGGCACCTTATGGGGTGTATTGGTTCGCCATCTAGATTCGTAGACCATTGTTAGTGAGTTCGATTCTCACTGGACGCCCCATAGTTCTGGCCTCGTGCCACATCTAAGCTAAGTTTAGTAAATAACTATAATCAAACTAGACCCAGGCAAATTCTATGAGTGTTGAATATTTGTTATTTTATAACTCTTTTTTTACATTTTACCTGTATCTTCTCATTCTGTCCCTTATCCTTTTAAAACTATGTTACGTGTTCATATTTTTACATAAATGTTATACAAAAATGAACAAGTTTCCTCTGAAAAAAATGAATAAGGAATGCATAAATATTTTCTTTCATCTTTTATTTTTTTTTATTTTTGCTGTATTCTTTATTTTTTCCATTTTCCCTGGTCTCCTTTCTATCTTTCTATAGCTTTTAAAGAGGCCCATCAGGTGTTATACCTTGCTAATAGTACTATGTATTACATAAAGAACATGGTAGCCTATTCATTTTGTAATGTAGTGTAATAACTAAATTCAAAACTTAACTTGTAATTTTGGATCTGATATCAGAATGTTTTCCTTGGAGCTGTTTATAAAATAGACATCAGACCTCGCCGACATGTTGAAGCGACAATTCTTCCAGGTCGTAGTGGTATCAGTGCTGCTGTATGGCTGCACCACTTTGACCTTGACGAGGCGCCTGGAAAATAGGCTGGATGGCAGCTGCACAAGGATGCTGCGTACGTTCTTGAACAAATCGTGGAAGCAACATCCCACACGAAAGCAGCTGTACGACCGCCTGCCTCCTGTCACACAAACCATCAGAGTAAGACGAACAAGACAGGCCGGCCACCGCTGGAGAAGTAAGGATGAACTCATAATTCTTAAGAATTAATTTATTTTAAAACTGTTTCAGCATTAAATGACCCACCGAAGTTGATATGCCGCAAAACAAAACAAACCTAACAAACTGACACGAACTCACAACCCAGGGGTTATTCGACTCTCTCTCGTTAACCATAACGTAGATTTTAATCACTGTGAGTATTAATGTGTAATACAAACAGCCTCGTCCAGGATTTTAACTCGTGTGGCCTTGTCCATTTCCTATGACTAACAATTTACCCATAGCTGAAAGGAGAGTTGTTGGATGCATACCTTTCCCAAGGGTATTAGTGCTACGTGAAATGCAAACAGCCTCGTCCAGGATTTGAACTCGTGTCACTTTGTCCATATCTTATTACTCTAAACATTACTCCACGAACACCTTCATACGACTGCAGTAGTGACTCGACCCGTGATGCTTAAGAATGGAATCCAGGTGGTTGAGCAGTCCATGACATGCAACACTCCACTTAGGTCATAAGGCTAGACGGGCTGTCGAAGAGATCCCCTCCGATCAATCGGCTGGTCACGTAAAGCCCTAGCACCTATATGATTAGCCCAACCCTAGTGTCCTCATGGCAAGCCCCAACTCTTTTTTTATCATATGGGTGCTAGAAGGTTGTGACTGAGGGTCTTCATGTCCTACGTGAAATGCAAACATCCTCGTCCAGGATTTGAACTCGTGTTGCCGTGTCCATTTCCTATGACTCTAACAATTTACCCATAGCTGGAAGTATAATTGTAACATGCATACCTTTCCCAAGGGTATTAATGCTACGTGAAATGAAAACAGCCTCATCCAGGATTTGAACTCGTATCACTTTGTCCATATCTCATTACTCTAACCATTACACCACGAACAACTTCCATACGACCGCAGTAGTGGCTCGAACTCACAACCCAGGGGGTTTTCGACTAGCTCGTTAACTATAACGTAGATTTTAATTACTGTGAGTATTAATGTGAAATGCAAACAGCCCCGTCCAGGATTTGAACTCGTGTTGCTCGTAACCATAACGTAGATTTTTAATTACTGTGAGTATTAATGTGAAATGCAAACGGCCTCGTCCAGGATTGAACTCGTGTTTGCTCGTTAACCATAACGTAGATTTTAATTACTGTGAGTATTAATGTGAAATGCAACGGCCTCGTCCAGGATTTGAACTCGTGTTGCTCGTTAACCATAACGTAGATTTTAATTACTGTGAGTATTAATGTGAAATGCAAACGGCCTCGTCCAGGATTTGAACTCGTGTTGCTCGTTAACCATAACGTAGATTTTAATTACTGTGAGTATTAATGTGAAATGCAAACGGCCTCGTCCAGGATTTGAACTCGTGTTGCTCGTTAACCATAACGTAGATTTTAATTACTGTGAGTATTAATGTGAAATGCAAACGGCCTCGTCCAGGTATTGAACTCGTCGTTTCGCTCGTTAACCATAACGTAGATTTTAATTACTGTGAGTAGAAATGTGAAATGCAAACGGCCTCGTCCAGGATTTGAACTCATGTTGCTCGTTAACCATAACGTAGATTTTAATTACTGTGAGTATTAATGTGAAATGCAAACGGCCTCGTCCAGGATTTGAACTCGTGTTGCTCGTTAACCATAACGTAGATTTTAATTACTGTGAGTATTAATGTGAAATGCAAACGGCCTCGTCCAGGACTTGAACTCGTGTTGCTCGTTAACCACAACGTAGATTTTAATTACTGTGAGTATTAATGTGAAATGCAAACGGCCTCGTCCAGGATTTGAACTCGTGCTGCTCGTTAACCATAACGTAGATTTTAATTACTGTGAGTATTAATGTGAAATACAAACGGTCTCGTCCAGGATTTGAACTCGTGTCACTTTGTCCATATCGTATTACTCTAACCATTACACCACGAACAACTTCCATACGACCGCAGTAGTGGCTCGAACTCACAACCCAGGGGGTATTCGACTAGCTCGTTAACCATAACGTAGATTTTAATTACTGTGAGTATTAATGTGAAATGCAAACGGCCTCGTCCAGGATTTGAACTCGTGTTGCTCGTTAACCACAACGTAGATTTTAATTACTGTGAGTATTAATGTGAAATGCAAACGTCCTCGTCCAGGATTTGAAACTTGTGTCGCTCGTTAACCATAACGTAGATTTTAATTACTGTGAGTATTAATGTGAAATGCAAACGGCCTCGTCCAGGATTTGAACTCGTGTTGCTCGTTAACCATAACGTAGATTTTAATTACTGTGAGTATTAATGTGAAATGCAAACGGCCTCGTCCAGGATTTGGACTCGTGTTGCTCGTTAACCATAACGTAGATTTTAATTACTGTGAGTATTAATGTGAAATGCAAACGGCCTCGTCCAGGATTTGAACTCGTGTTGCTCGTTAACCATAACGTAGATTTTAATTACTGTGAGTATTAATGTGAAATACAAACGGCCTCGTCCAGGATTTGAACTCGTGTTGCTCGTTAACCATAACGTAGATTTTAATTACTGTGAGTATTAATGTGAAATGCAAACGGCCTCGTCCAGGATTTGAACTCGTGTCGCTCGTTAACCATAACGTAGATTTTAATTACTGTGAGTATTAATGTGAAATACAAACGGCCTCGTCCAGGATTTGAACTCGTGTCACTTTGTCCATATCGTATTACTCTAACCATTACACCACGAACAACTTCCATACGACCGCAGTAGTGGCTCGAACTCACAACCCAGGGGGTATTCGACTAGCTCATTAACCATAACGTAGATTTTAATTACTGTGAGTATTAATGTGAAATGCAAACGGCCTCGTCCAGGATTTGAACTCGTGTTGCTCGTTAACCACAACGTAGATTTTAATTACTGTGAGTATTAATGTGAAATGCAAACGTCCTCGTCCAGGATTTGAACTGTGTCGCTCGTTAACCATAACGTAGATTTTAATTACTGTGAGTATTAATGTGAAATGCAAACGGCCTGGTCCAGGATTTGAACTCGTGTTGCTCGTTAACCATAACGTAGATTTTAATTACTGTGAGTATTAATTTGAAATGCAAACGGCCTCGTCCAGGATTTGAACTCGTGTTGCTCGTTAACCATAACGTAGATTTTAATTACTGTGAGTATTAATGTGAAATACAAACGGCCTCGTCCAGGATTTGAACTCGTGTTGCTCGTTAACCATAACGTAGATTTTAATTACTGTGAGTATTAATGTGAAATACAAACGGCCTCGTCCAGGATTGAACTCGTGTTGCTCGTTAACCATTAACGTAGATTTTAATTACTGTGAGTATTAATGTGAAATGCAAACGGCCTCGTCCAGGATTTGAACTCGTGTTGCTCGTTAACCATAACGTAGATTTAATTACTGTGAGTATTAATGTGAAATACAAACCGGCCTCGTCCAGGATTTGAACTCGTGTTGCTCGTTAACCATAACGTAGATTTTAATTTACTGTGAGTATTAATGT